>APFE030083209.1:46543-58992 GCA_000404065.3 Pinus taeda
TAAAAAGTATTATTATTTTATTAATTATATCAAATGCATAACTAATTAATTATATAATTTCAGGTTATATTAATATTAAAATGAAAAAATATATAAAAATAAATCAAAATGAATGAAATTGGATTACAATATATAAATGTTAAAATTATGATTGTAGATAGTCAAAAGTTAAAAGGTTAACATTTGGAATGAAATATTATTTAAATTATTAAATACCAAAAACATTGGGCTCTTCAAACAAAATACACATGATTCAAAAATTTCTCAACAACATCTTTTCCATACATTTACTATCTAAAAAATTAGTCATCTAGAAAAATATTACTAATAAAATTAAAAAATTTCACATAATATTAATAGTTTAATTATAAATTTGAAATGTCCCATGGGGTGGCTCAATTGGTGATCTAACTAAACTGAGTCCTAAGAAATCTAAGAGATCCAAGGTTCAAATCTCACTTGTTGTAACCCAGCTTATGGAGAGGAAGACAAACCATATGTGCCAGAATAATATATTTAAATACCTTTGCATTTTTCATGCATCTTTTGATCCCTCATTAAACTAGGATATAAATATCTTACATGGTTGGATGGTCATATTTTTTTTCCTGCCACTTGGCTTTTTTTTTGTCATTTCTCCACTAATAAGCTTTTCCTCTATTTCCAGATGGCTCTACACCACTTATTTTCTTGCTTCACTCCTTCCCATCACTCAAATTCATGTTTTACTCATGAATGTATTAAGGATGGAATAATTGATACCCGTTAGCAGACTAAAGCTTACCATAAAGACTCACTAGGAGAAGCTTACCAAAGAGATACAACAGGAGAATAATGATGTAGATATGCCAATGGAATAAGATATTAGTCACCAGAGGTGGCCGAAATGACTGGTTTCATCATTGTTGAAATGGAGACTTCATGAAATGGTTGCATTCAGTGTTGTTGAAATGGAGACCTGTTTCTTTAAATTTTCATGGACAAACAAAGTGAACGTCTAAACATATTTCAATGAAGAATTGGTAAGTAAATTCTATTGATTTCTTTCATGAATTCTAAGCTCTAAGCACCAACAAGCATAAAAAATGTCCATTAAAATGCACGAGCAAGCATAAAAGATGTCCATTAAAATGCATGAAAGAGCATAAAAAATGTCCAGCCAAATGCTTGCATGCAATTTTCTTATTTTTATTTTCATTTTCATTTACTTTATCTATATCTATTTTTCTCAACCAATTAGCCCCATAAACACGCTATTTATACTAAATTAATTACAGGATATGAGATGCAAACAATCATCCTTGCTCTAGGAGATGGAGAATTCAACAAAGATGGAAATGGAGCAGGAATATTGTTGACCTCACCACATGGGAAAGAGTTCTGACATGACCCATGGATGACCAACCAAAAAGCATTAATTAAGAAAATCCCTTCCCCCTCAATTTGAATTAATAGAATTGGAAAATACAGCTCTAGCAGGCATAAAGCTTCAAAGTGAATCTTGCAACTCACTTTCCACAATACGGACCAATAGCTTAGGGAAGAAATAAAACAGAAGAAAGTGAAATTGTATAATTACATATATTGGACCAAATTATGAGAGGGGAAGATAGCCACACTATCTTGCAACTCACAATCCACAATATGGACTAATAGTTGAGGGAAGAAATAAAAATGAAAGAAAGTGAAATTGTATAATTACATATATTGGACCAAATTATGGGAGGGAAAGATAGCCACATTTCGGGTGTACCTGGGCACTCATTTATGATGCTTATTTTGAAAGTTGTATCACTGAATCCTTAATCTATTCAAATCATCTGAGCCTACTATCATGCATGGTAGCATTTGCACCATAATCATAGTGTAATAACCCTAGTAAAAATTCCACATAATAAAGTTAAGAAAGGAAAAATATAACCAAGGTCATGTGACATGTATTCCTCAATGAATGTTGGGAAAAAACTCCTAGTGTGGGTGATCATTTGGTTTATTATGGCTAAAAGAATTGGTAAAGGCAACGACAAAGGCTTTGGAAAGGCATGAGGCATTAATTGACATTTTATTTATGAAAATAATGGAAGTTAAGAGAAAAAGAAGGTGAAAGGTCACAGGTTTCATGTGAGGAGGAAAATGAAGGAAAATAGCATTCTCATTAATAAAAAGGATTCTAAGGATTAGTTGGTACCTTTTTTCCAGTTCAATTTTGGAACTCTCTCTCTATTTTCTCTCTCTCGTACTATTGAACACATAGAGTTTTGTTCGAGCACTCTAGCATTGGATCAAGGAAATAAAAGAAGGTAAAATAAAGAAAAGATCAAGGAAGAATAGGATCAAGAAACTACAATGATATTATTTCCAAGTATCAAATAACATGTGTGATTTCCTTGGTAGTTTTGGCATGCATTGATATGAACTTAAATAGGAAGACAAAAAAATACAGATATAACCATAAATACAGAGTTACAGCAGAAATAAAACTTCATTTCATTAATATCAAAGAACTGAAATATGGTTACATAGAAAATGAAAATAAAATAGCTCGGGTGATGATAGCTTATCTCTGAGAAGAGATGTGGCAGCTACATGCCTCTTAATTGTGTTACAATGAGGCTCAAAGGGCCATTTATTATTGAGAAACAATGGAAAACTATAAACATCCAAAAACCTAACCCTAGGAGATGAGGTGCCAAAAATGTGAGCCGCATTTTGGTAAATTGGTACATCAACTTCCTGGGGTTGTGACTTTTGCATGTTATAATAGCCCTCATGAAAATTCCATGTAATAAAAATTTGGAAAAAATAATAACCATGGTTATGGGACACTTATTCCAAGCTCAATGTTGGGAAAAAACATCCTAGTGTGGGTGATGCAGGAATCAATTGTTTTGAGAAATATCAAAAATCGGCTCCATGTTCCTTTCCCCTTTATATTCAGGCCTTTCACTTCACCTCTTTGATTTCCTTTATATAAGCCCGACAATTGATATTCACCAATCAATAGAGCCGCTTGAAGGTATTGTATCGTAGATTACACACCTTTGATCCGACGGTCCACAACTGATGTCGCAATCGCAAATTGCAAGGGCTTAGGACTTGGTACTTCCACCTTTGAATCATTGTGATGTGATTTAATTAGCGATCACATCGCGCCATCGCATATCACACTTCCCTAATGCTCAATGCTCTTTCACATACCATGAAATATTTGCAATGCGATGGATCGACTTTCGCACGTCACATGGTATTAAGGCTTGAGGTCTATTCAATTGTTGATGGAATGTTGCGATGCAATGTGATGCAGGATAATTCGATGGTTACCGTGATATCACACTGTTGTTTGGACTTTAGTTCAATGGCTGGCATTTAATGTGGGCTTCCGCCATTGTTATTAACACTAAGAATTCCAATTAACTTTTGAACACTGAGTTTTATAACATAAAGCATAAAAATAGAGAAATATTTGATTCCGTCTTGAATACAAATAAACAAAGGAAAAATGAGAGTTTCCATAGAATCAATATATAATCACATACGACATCAATCAATCAATACTATCAATGTTACAGAGTCTCGGCCCTTTGGCTCAATTACAGTGATTTAAAAGACCCCTGTTTCAATCTATAAATCCTCACTCTATTACTTGACTCTCGCTTCACTCAATCCTCTCTTATCTCTATCGAATCTTCTACATTACATTTTCCTTCTTTTTATCAATCCAATCCTACCTAACAACTCAATCTCTATTTTTAAACATTCTAACAGTCAATCTCTATTTTCAAGCTCCATCACACACCTATGCTAACAACTTATCTTTGGATCTAAAATAAGATGATTTCTACTTATTACAATAATGAAATACAACTCATTTCTTGAGAGATCCAACCCTCTCGGTAAAAACTGACTTTTGACCACTCAGGTCAGTGAAATTCAACTTGTTTAGCCACAACATATGAACATACTTTCACATTGCTGGCTAATTCTAGATGCTCCTGCATCAGGCTCCCATGGAAGAAAAGAATCATCCTTTAGACTTTCAGGGCTTACTCCATACTTCTACAATTCGGTTGTTGTTAACCAGCTAGCATCTTCCACTGGCTGTCCTTTCCATTTGACTAGATATTGAAAATAAATATGTGCTCTAGTTCTTTTGGATACTCTTTTCTCTAAAATAGCTTCCACTTCTTTCTTAATGGCCCTTGGCATTTGTTCTTCCCAGTTCAAGGTTTGAACTTCATCTTCTATAGTTTCCTCCTATAGCTCTGTCTTTGTCCCTTTTTATGGATACAAATTTGCAATATTGAAGATAGGTGATATTCCAATCCCTTATGACAATTCAATTTCATATGGATTTTCTGAAAACTTTCTTACAATTCTACATGGTCCTATCTTTTTCATCTTTAGTTTATTGTAAGTCTTAGCAAGAAATCTTTCTTTTCTCAAATATACCATCATTAAATCTCCCACTTGGAATTATTTCTCTCTTCTTTTCATATCTACTCTCTGTGTGTATTTACCATTGCTTTCCTGCAATCTGCCTTTGACATCTTCTTGAAGTCTTTGCATATATTCTGCAAACTCTTCAGCTTTTGCACTTCTTTTCTCTTGTTTTCCCAAATTTCTGAACTCAACACCTCTTGGATTCATTCCAAAAATAATCTGAAATGGACTCATTCCAGTACTTCGGTTTGGAGTGTCATTATAAGAAAATTCAACATGAGCTAGTGCTAAATCACACTGATTAGGATTTTGATACACTAAACTTCTCAATATATTTCCCAAGCTCCTATTTACTACTTTGGTCTGTCCATCTGTTTGAGGGTTGTATGCTGAACTGAAACTAAGGTTAGCTCCTATTTTCTTCCAAAGAGTGCTGCAAAAATGTCCTACAAACTTTGTATCTCTATCGGACACAATACTTATAGGCAATCCATGAAATCTTAAAATTTCCGAAAAAAATAGATAAGCTTTATGTGTTGCATCATTAGTCTTCTTACAAGCAATGAAATGTGCCATCTTGGAAAATCTATCTACCACAACATAAATGGAATCATTCCCTCTTTGAGTTTTTGGTAATCCCAAAACAAAATCCATGCTAACTGCATCCCACGGTCGGTCTAGTATTGGAAATGGCTGATACAATCCTGTATTCTAGCTTCTCCCTTTAGCATGCTGACATATCCTACACTTCTCAACAAATATCTTAACGTTAGTTTGCATTTTTGGACAATAATAAAAAGCATTCACCTGAGCAAAGGTTTTATCTTGTCCAAAGTGAACAAATAATCCTCCACCATGTTTCTCCTTCATTATTTTTTCCCTCATAGAACATTTGGGAATACACAGCTTGTTGCCTTTAAACAATAAGCCTCCTTGGATGAGATAATCTGACCATTGAATTTTGTTATGCACTATTGGATTTTGAACTGTTGCATAGATATCTTTGAAAATTACATCATATTTATACATTTAAATCATTTCTTTGAATTCTTGCACAATAAAACTTACCCTACTCAATGCATCAGTGACTTTATTCAACTTACCACTTGTGTGCTTTATCACAAAAGTAAATCTCTGCAAAAATTCTACCCACTTGGCATGTTTCTGGTTCAATTTCAGCTGGTTATTTATGAACTATAATGCATGATTGTCTGTATACAATATGAATCCCTTTGGCAGAAAATCATGTCTCCATTTTTAGAAGGCTTGTACAATAGTGTAAAACTCTTTATCGTAAGAAGAATACTTTTTCTTTGCTTCATTCAATTTTTCACTAAAGTACGCTATCAGTCTTTATTCTTGACTCATTACTGCACCAACTGCAACTCCGTTGGCATCTATTTCAACTTGAAATACTTTTTCAAAATCAGGTAAAGCTAAAATTGGTTCCTCTATGATTGTCCTATTCAGAAATTTAAAGTTCCTGTCTGCTACTTCTGTCCACTTGAATGGTTGATTGGTCTCCTTAATTGTTTTAAGAATTGGTGTACAAATCTAACTAAAATCTCTAATAAATTTCCTATAAAAACTTGCAAGACCATGAAATCTTCTTACCTCAAATATATTTCTGGGAATAGGCCAGTTCCAAATTTCTTGGACTTTCTCTAGATCTATTTTCAATCCTTCTTTAGAAACTACAAATCCCAAGTAAATTAATTATTTCTTCATGAAACTACATTTCTTCAGATTTATCAGTAGTTTCTCTTTCTGCAGAGTTCTTAAAACCAATTTAAGATGCTCTAGATGTTCTCCCTTTTACTAAAAACTAGAATATCATCAAGATAAACAATCACAAGCTTGGCCTACATATTCCTTCAAGACTTCATTCATCAATCTCTTGAATGTACTAGGTTCATTAGTGAGTGTAAAAGGCATCACTAACCACTCATACAACCCACTATTTTTTTAAATGTAGTCTTCCATTCATCTCCTTATCGAATTCTTATTTGATGATATCCACTCCTCAGATCTATTTTAGTAAAATACTTTGATCCACTCAAACAATCCATTAAATCATCCATGCATGGCAAAAGAAATCTTTACTTTATTGTGATCTTGTTTAAGGCGACGGAATATGTGCACATATGCCATTCAACTCCTTTCTTTGTACTGAGTAATGTTGGTACAACACATTGACTAAGACTCTCTCTCATTAGTCGCTTATCCATCAATTCTTGCACTCATCTTCTGACTTCTGCATTCCCTTGGGGAGTTAATATGTACGTTGCTTTATTTGGAAAACTTGCTCCTGGTATTAGATCAATATGATGACTAATACTCCTGATTGGTGGCAATGCATTTTACAACTCATCCACAATAATATCAGCAAAATCATTTAATAGAGTTTTGATTTCTTCAGTTAAATCATCTAGGTCTGTGTAAGTTAAAACTACCTTTGGTCTCCCTATGATAGAAAAATGCATTTCTTCACCTTTTCCAATCTCTTGCAACAACTCCTTTCTTCTCATCAACATAACACTACTTCCAGGTCCTCCTTTGTCAGTGTCATCCTTCAATGGCAACAACATATGTTTATTTCAATCCTTCTCTAGAGTATAAGTGCTTTTCCTCCTGTCATGAATAGATTTCTGATCAAACTACCATGGTCTCCATAGCAATACATGGCATACATCCATTGGCATTACATCGCATAATATTACATGCTTATATGTACCAATCTATATTTCAATATTGCATTGTTCTGTCGCAATAATCTGATGTCCTTTCTGCAACCACGACACTTTGTAAGGAGTAGGGTGCACTGTCTTTGTTAATCTGAGCTTGTCCACCGTCTTTGTAGAAACAAGGTTATCAGTGCTTCCACTATCAATTATTACTTTACAACACTTACCTTTTGATTTACAGGTAGTTCTTAATAAATTCTTCCTCTGTGCTGGCTCTTCAATCTCTTTGTCAGTCTTAAGCAATGTCGTTCTCAACAATAAGGATTCTCCTACCTCAGGGGGTTATTCCTTTTCCATAAGTCGAGGTGTTTCTAGCTTTGGCTCAACCACATTCGCATTCCTCTTACTTGCTAGTTTATTATGAGGATAGTCCCATGACACATGTCCCCATTATCCACATGTGTAACACTGAATATCTCTTCCTCGGCCTCTTCCTCTGGGCGCAAATCTTCCTCTATTAAAAACCCCTCTTTGTGGTGGTTTGCTACTTGAACTACCTGCTTCATGTTGATGTTGTTGTCCCCTTGGTTTGACAGTTCCTCTACCTCTTACTGAGCTTCTTCCTCTATTCCTCTGATTCTATTTTCTCAACATCTTTTTCTCTGCCTTCAAACTTTCTTGATAGGCATCCTCAATAGTCTTCAGAATTAACAAGCTAATCTCGTCTTGTATGTCATATCTTAAGCCATTGATATATTTGGCTACCTTCTCCATGCCATCCTCTACATGTCCTGCTCTAATACTTAATCTATAAAACTCTTCTATGTATTCTTTAATAAACATTCCTTTTTGTCTTAAATTATGCAACTATTTAAAAAGATTTACTTGAGAATATTTAGGCATAAATTTGGCTTTCATCTTACTTACCATTTTGTCCCATTGCTTGATCTTGGAATTTCCTTTCCTCATTCTGGATGTCTATAACTCATCCCACCAAATAGTGACATGACCCTTCAATCTGGTAATTGCAAATTTCACCTTCTTCTTGTCGTCAACTTCCTCTTCATAGTCAAAATATTTATCTAATGACCTGATCCAATCCATTAGCTCTTTCGCATTGAGACTCCCTTCATACGTAGGAATTTGCACCTTTGTTTTTCCTCCTACTTTTGCCAACATCTTAACAACTCTGGTAGTTTCATTTTCCTCCTCTTCTTCTTCCTCCTCAAAAGATTCTTCTTTAGAACTGTCATCCCCTTCATCAAGTGTTCTTCTTTGAGTAGTCTCAATTGTTTCCATCCTCATACGTAGACTTTGGATCTCCTCCAGTAGAACTGCATTTTCTTCTAGTCTTCCTCAACCAATGCCAGCTCTTCTACTTGGCGGCATGTTTACTGTAATCAACCTTAATCTCTCTATGCTCTGATACCACAAATGACACAGGAATCAATTGTTTTGATAAATATCAACAATCGGCCTCGCATTCATTTCCCCTTTATATTCAGGCCTTTCGCTTCACCACTGTGATTTCCTTTATATAAGCTCGATAACTAATATTCACCAATCAATAGAGCTTCTTGAAGGTAATGTATTGTAGATCAAATTCCTTTGATCTAACGGCCCACAACTGATGTCGCAATTGCAAATCGCAAGGGCTTAGGACTTGGTACTTCCACCTTTGAATCATTGCAATGTGATTTAATCAGCGATCGCAGCACGCCATCGCATATCGCACTTCCCTAATGTTGAAGGCCCATTCACATACCATGAAATATTTGCGATGTGATGGATCAGCGATCGCATGTCACATGGTCTTAAGGCTTGAGCGCTATTCAACTCCCGATGGAATGTTGCGATGCGATGCGATGTAGGATAATCCAACAGTGGACGTGATATCACACCGTTGTTTGGAATTTAGTTCAACGGCTGGGATTTAATGCGGGCTTTCACCACTATTATTAACACTAAGGATCCGGATTAACCTTTGAACACTGAGTTTTATAACATAAAGCATAAAAACATAGAAATATTTGATTCCATCCTGAATACAAATAAACAAAGGCAAAATGAGAGTTTCCACAGAATCTATATATAATCACACACAACATCAATTAATCAATAATATCAATGTTACAGAGTCTCGGCCCTTTGGCTTGATTACATCAATTTAAACGACCCCTGTTTCAATCTAGAAATCCTCACTCTATTACTTGACTCTCGCTTCGCTCAATCCTCTCTCATCTCTATGGATCCTTTTACATTACATTTTTCTTCTTTTTATCAATCCAATATTGCCTAACAACTCAATCTCTCTTTTTAAGCATTCTAACAATCAATCTCCATTTTCAAGCTCTATCACACACCTATGCTAACAACTTATATTTGGATCTAAAATAAGACAATTTCTACTTATTACAATAATGAAATACAACTCATTTCTTGAGAGATCCAACCCTCTCAGCAAAAACTGTCTTTTGACCACTTAGGTCAATGAAATTAAACTTGTTTAGCCACAACATGTGAACAGAATTTCACATTGTTGGCTAAGTTGAGATGCTCCTGCATCAATGGGTGTTCATTTAAGTTATTATGGCTAAGGAAATTAGCAAAGGATTTGGAAAGGAAAAATGAAATTTTTGGAAATTTATTTATGAAAATAATGGAAATTAGGAGAAAAGGAAGGTCAAAGGTCAAAGGTTGCATGTGATGAGGAAAATGAAGGAAAATAATAGAAAATGAAGAAAATAGAGGCCATATTAATAAAAAGGCTTCGGAGGATCAATTCATGGCTTTTGGTTAGTTTAGTTTTGGATTTTTCTCTCTATTCTCTCTCTCGCACTCTTGGAGACTTGGATTTTTTATTGGAGCACTTTAGCATTAGATCAAGAAAGAAAAAGAAGGCAAAGAGGAAGAAAAGATCAAGCAAGATAGAGTAGGATAAAGCAGCTACATCGAGATTACTTGCATGTATCAATTTGTATGTGTGATTTCCTTGCTAGATTTAGCATGCATGATTATGCATGTGTGTTCTTGGTTCTTTTGTTGTCATGGGTATGGATGTTGTCAGGTGTGACAATGTTCTTCAACCTTACCTTTCCATTTACGAATAGTCATGGTTAGATGATATTCTCATGTTTTGGTTGAGTTGGATTGTTGGATGGATTTGAAGCTGAGTGAGGTGGATCTCTAAATGAAAGAACACATGGCCTAGTGATCCTTGAATCAGAATATGGATTGTGGTAAATCCACTAACCTCATGACCCCTGAATTGAAATGTGAGTTGTGGTAAAGACAAGTATTTCGTGCCTCAGTGGGCATAGGAATCCTCAAATAGTGAATGGTGAGATATATGGTAAAGCCTACATGTGGTTTCCCTTGATTAGGCCTATGAATCCTTGCTGGTGAATTGCAAGATATACGGTAGGATGGTGTCTCGTGTATGGCCTAGTGATCCCTAAGTCAAATTGTGGATTGCAGTAAATCCTAAAGGCAAGGAGACGTGGATATTCCTCATGGAGTAGGTGGAGAAATCTCGTGGGATCCATGCTTTTTTATGGCTTAGTGATTCAATGAGGGTTATGGTAAAACTTGATTCTATTGATGAGGGTGAGGTGGTTTCACCTTGGGAATCCCTCGTTGGTTCTTTTGGTTCGATTCCCACATTCATGATTGGAATATGGAATGGGGATGATTGGATGAAGAGAGACTTTTCTAAGCCAATCTATGGCCGAGCGGAACCCGATAGTCCCATAATATGTTGGCTTTTTCATTTATTAATAAGAGTTCGTTTCCTTGGTATTTTTTTATGTAAAAACTATTGGATTATATGTGGCATTAATGATTGTTTTATCCTCATTAATTTGGTTGTTTATATGTTGGTTATGAATATGTTTTTTGAGAGTGAAAATGTTTTGTTCTCATCATGTTTTGATTTCTAAATGATTGAGAAATGAATTTATGACCTAATAGATGATAATGTAGCTAATGTGATAAGTCATAAATGCTTCTCAGTGATTTTGAGATATGTATAAGGCCCATATGCTCATACCTTTCATTAAGACCTGTATAATGTATATTTGTGACATGTTTGTTGGGAATGGGTCCCCTAGGGTCAATTTTGGGGTTAAAAGCCCAAGTTTTGGGGAAGAAAGCCCAAGTTTTGTATAAAAAATGTAAAGACTCCGCATTTTGTGGCCTGGGAGTGTGAATATGTAAAGAATCATTGAGGGCTTTCGCCCTTTTTTTATGTAACTTGTGTCAACTTTAAGAGATCCACCCATGGTCTGCGAACTATGGGATTGTATAAAATGGAGAGTCTTAGAAGAGTCTAAGGCAGTTCAGACTTGATATGTTTTAAGTCATTGATGAATGTAATGGGTTTGTGAGAGCTAAGAATGAAGAGTCTTAGTAGAGGAAAGAGGCTCTACAACTGTGTTCGTAGAGGCCAAGGGTAGAAGTCTATAGCTGAGTGCATGGACTGCTACAGTTGTGTGCATAGGGAGGTTAGAGTATGTAAATAAGATCTGAACATAACTAAAGAGAATTATACTAGAATTATCTTTGTTTGATCTATTTTACTTCTATTATAAATGCATATGATTATGTTATGATGAATACTGGGTTTATGTTTTAATGTTGTATTGATGTGTGAATCCATATGATTTGTTTGTTAAATGAATGCAAGTAAGAATTTTTGTTTACGGGAAGATCCTCTTAATGCATGTTGAATTTATCAGATACTTAAGCTAATCTGGGTAATTACGGAAGTAATAGTAGTTATAAGGCAGTTGTAGACCTTTGTGGAAGTCTAGAGGACAACTAAGAAAACTATAATGATAAGCCTTAAAAGGCTTATAGAATTTTGTGAAGGAAGGTTTAGGGTATTAAATGAGATCACTACCATCTCTCGGTGCAGAAACTTGGTTCCTACATCCCCTCATACAGCTTCAGGTGAGACTTCAGTCAACGCTTAGCAAATTGATGCTGAAAGGGCTAGTAGTGTAGAGATTTGCTTGGCTAATTAACATTGAACATGAGTTAGGGCCCATCAAGCCAACAAATGATTTCATTGCCAAGACCAAGATCTGCATAAAGAGATGTGTGATGTCGCATCACTGGAATCCAACTAAGAAGGAGATCAAATTGGGTTGTGTTATATTCTTTCCACGACTAACTTATGTAGTGAATCGGGGGGTTAGAAGGGGGGCGGAGCCCCCCCTTCGTTGCACCGATTGCGCAGTAGGGGGGGTTGAGGGGGGCAGGTAGCCCCCCTCTACGAGGTCCAGGGCAGTGCCCCAGTAAAAAAAAATTTGGACCCTATATTAG
>APFE030083225.1:0-16054 GCA_000404065.3 Pinus taeda
AATGTGTTCACATTTGGAAAAGATAATACATGTCTATCACAGAATGGGATCTTTTTAAGACTAGAATTTCTTTAATTTTTTTCATTATTTGTTTATGTAATTTTTGCAGCCTGGCTGACTTCTACTTCCATTACAATATCCCTAAAATCATCTTATTTGTATGCTTTTCTTTGTCATGCTGAGCAACAGACAAGATTTCAATGGATAGCCTATCATGCCTGACTAGTTGTTTTGACGTTCCTGTTTGCAAAATTGCCCCTATACAAGTTATTGCCCCTCGTTCTTGTCTCTTTTGCTCATCAGATTTAAAAATCTCATCAATGGAGTCCTTGGATCCACACTTCTTTCCTGCTGAAGTTTAAGCTGAAGCTAATCCATTTGACCCTCCATCACTTTGTCAAAATGATTGAACCATTTTTCATCCTACTAAGGTGAAAAATCTGCCCAAAAACCCCGCTAATATGCTCTCTTCTTTGTTGATCTGCTCTGTTTTGAAAAATAACGAGTCTGTCCTCTCTTATGAGAAGTTTTATTTCACTTTACAGGCTTTTTGTTTTTGTACTTTTAGTAGAATCTTTTAGATCTTATATATGTGGCAATCAAAGAAATCTCGTACCATGGCATCATTGTGGTGTAAAAAGAAGGATTGGATACATCACCTTTCATCATGTTCTCAAACACCAGTTGATAATGGCAGATAGTAGGGTTTGTTGAGGTTTTCCATTACAACAAAATCCAGAGGCATTAGTAAACTTCCAAACCCGTAACATTACCTTGAGTGGGTGGTTAGTCCCATGTTCCCAGGGTGGCAGTTAATCCACGAGATCGATTCCCAAGAGGGGTGGTGGTTAGTCCAACAAACCCCCTCCAACGTAACTTGGGGGAATCGAACTTGGGCCAAGGCTCTGAAACCATGTTGAGATTTTCCATTATACCAAAACCTGCAGGTATTAGTAAACTTCCAAACACGTAACATTACATTGAGTCGGTGATTAATCCCATGTTCCCAGGGTGGCGGTTTTCCATTTGACCAGTTACCATGTTCCAATCAAGGTGATTTTGAACATGTTACGAGATGTGAAAGTTCAACCAAAATAGATTTGTCGGTGATATTGGGATTTCACTTTGGTGATATTGTATTCTGAATTCAGGTTTATTTCATCATCAATGTGAAAGTGACATGAATGTTTGATTTGAATTCCAGTTTTCAAAAAGTACATGACAACTTAGGAACAACCACAGCTATCACATGCCACACGAACATAATCATATGACCATATGACCATGAAACGAATCCTGCAAACTCCAACTAAAGGCAAGCAGCATTATAAACAACATGCTTTTTGGTGCAAAAGATGTTATGATCTTCAGTGTTGGAATCTAGACTGTTACTAGTCATTATACTGGAAATTATTCACCTTACAAACAGGCAATTTGGAAAAGTCTGACAGCAATTCACAATGTTATAATAAAATACATGTCATTATCCACATAACAGCATTCCATATAAAGCAAGATTCATTGGGTTGAATTGTTCATATTTATTAAATTTCAACATTAAACATTAACACAAACCATTTAATGCTCTTGAAGCTTTGATTGAGCCTTCCAATCTCCTATCATTTACATTACAAAACTTGCAAAGAAAGTCTATGAGGTAGTCGTTAATGGAATAATATGGTGACAGTACTGCCAAAGGTCAGGAGTGGCAATTACAATCCTGGCCTTTTACAATATCATAAGGTCATGTATCCACGGATGCTTTCTTCAATATTCAGATACTTAGACTTTAAAAAGATACGCATATGTGGACACTCATCCTTAAATACCATGTCGGCAAGCTTCAAGTCACAGATGTTACATACCAAATGGACTGAGAAAGATCTTGATCTTTCACCTGTGAAAATTATAGTGAAATAATCTAGTCATTGTTTATCTTCAATAATTATCAATCATGGACTTTAGACCAGCTGTATGACAGCAGCCACACGTAGAGATCCTCCCTGGAGAAGATCTGAAAGCTCATCAAATAGCAAGGCTGTCCGCCAACCCCAGCCTTTAGGTGCTTTAGGTAGCAAGGTTCCTGACTGTGTGAGGCTGCCAAACACCATAACTTCTCTCTTTGATGGACAAATCAACTACAGACAACACCACGAATAATATTTCAATGTTCATTACCTACCTCTATAATAACGTTACGGCTCATGGCATTATGGATTTCTCACTAAACTATGAACATTGAGGATATCTTACCTGATACCGAACAGTCACTTTTTCTCTAGTATCTAAATACAGATGGACCTGCACATAAACAATTATTGAGAGAGCAACTACAGATAGAATATAACATGTCATCTGTATCTTCCACAGAAGTGTCTAGTTAGCATCTGGTATTCTAATGAACTACAATGGAAATACATTGAGCCCATAGAAGGACAACAGCATTAAAAAGGATGAAATATCAGATCAAAAATTGTTCATCTAAATAAGGTATACTAAATAATAACATACCTTCTGTAGAGCATCCATATTCTCTGCCTTGCGGCGATGTAAAAATAATCCTGAAAGTGCAACAATTTTCATCAATTTGCACACATGCATGTGAGGACTCAGGACTCAACAAATCTCAAGAACACAACTTCCCCCAGTGGTAAAGCAAGAAAAAGAAAATTACCAAGTGTACGGCGACCTTGCGGATCTTCATCATTAAAAGCCTGCACGCTGACCTGCCACCACCTCAAACAGTGGAAGTATTAGCACTAAAATGAAAGTTACAGGCATAAATTTCAACTTTTTGTTAAAGAAGTTCAAGAAGCACTAGCAACTATCTTCTGAAGCAGGACATGATTCTTGCGGGTCTAGCCTGTTTAATTCACAACTAAGAATTTTTTGGCATCTGGTTTCTACCTTGCATTACTGGATGGAAGAACACACAAAATGAAAGAATATGAAGTATAAAACACGTAGGGCTTATGACATAAAATTTCCTCTTGAACTAAGAAAATCTCTTACTGAACAACAGCCTGAAATTGTCTGTACCTTCCATAGAGAGCCTGCATAGAAAACCTCAGGTGAATGCTTTGCTTGACCATCAACCAGTCTATGGACATCCTCAAATTCCACCCTAAAAGAAGCAAAAGAACCAAAATATAAATTTAAAATCTCCACCAATATAGAAATTTCCAAATCCAGGACTACTATAATAAATTAGGCAGAACATCTTAATGGACACAAAACAAAATATCCATAGATGAAATCCCCATGCATGAAAATCTGTACCCCGGAAAACCTCAAATGATCAAGAAAAACTGCAGCAGGGCAAGAAGAAGAGGAATTGAAACCTTGGTCTCCAAGAATATATGTAAAAGTGAGTAGATCTTGAAGTAACAACCACATAATAGTGAGTAGAGTTGAGTTTACATCTGAAACAGAAAGCTCCTTAAAGTGAAGCAAAATGGACTCAGATTGTTACTCGGATGCAGACAACAATCATCATATAAACTCAGTACAAAACCAAAAGAAGGATAATGTCACAGAAGTCGGTCACTTCGTCTCCCTTCATCTGTATATATTCCTCCAAGAATGTCAGTTAGCAGTATTCCTTCCACAGAATATCAGAATTGCTGTCACAAACAAAGCCATCATGCTCGTCCCTCTAGTTCTTTTACATACTGTCAAAATCCAAAGAAAAAATACCAGTCTATTGAGTCAGGACAATCATCCACTTCCGCATCTGCCTCTACATCTCATCATGGACAACACCAAAACTGCCCTGAGTGTGTTATGATTCCTGTTTCAGACATAAAAATGTACAGCTTGCCCAGAGAAAAACCTGGCAACAAAGTCATACTTCCTGAACGAAGTTTAGATCCGGCATATTGTACTCCAAAATTCCGGAATGGATCAGTACAGAGTGATCTACAATTCTTACATTATAGACCAAATGCAGAGCCAGAGCCAGATGAGCGTGTAAAACTGCTCGAGTATAGCAATTACCAGTCTGTCTGCATAGCACAGAATCTAGATGATTTGGCAAAAGATATCCTAGAAGTCAAAGAGCATGTAAAGACTATACATCAGACATATGACACTATGTAAGCTCAGATAAATGCCCAGGAGGATCGATTGAAAGAAATTGTTGCACAATTAGGGGTTATAAGTAAAGTTGTGACTAACGTTAAAGATTCTCTGCCCAGACCAAGGTCTCCTCCAAATTATGAAGAGGTTGAGAATGAAGGACCAAAATTTAGATATCTCAAAGCTTCTCGATCTTCATCTAGTTTATCACTGAAAGCTATTTCTGAAGAAATTGTTGATCCTCAGACATTTACAAAGATAGTTAATGGAAGCAATCTAGCCAAAGAAAAGATAGAGTTGATAAAATCCAAACTAGAAAGATTCAAAGTTCATGAAATAAAAATGGCAGGACAAGAAGATACTGGAGAATCTTCTACCAAACATAAAAGAAATGAATCTTTTAGTTTTTCACATAAAGCTCCAAGAACTACAGATTCAGATATAGGATCACAATCCCATAAAAGTCCATTTTCTCAATGGACTAGACAAATGTCAATGAAAAAAGCTAAAGATGTGTCTCTCCCTAATATGGCCAGCCATGGTAATGCCTTCTTCATCATTTTGATTGTTTAGACAGAGACCAAACACTAATTTTACTGCAAAATATAAATGCATGGGCTACACAGAAGAAAGCAGAGTTAAAAACTACACAGAAAGATGTTGTCATTCAAATAACTTGGGCACTCACAGGAAATGCCAAACTATGGTGGGAGAAAATAAACAGGACTGAACAAGTTGAGATTCTAGAAAATGAAGATCCCCTCCAGGCAATGCTAATGGCATTATCTCATGAATTACTAGGCATTGTACCATCTGACTCTGATCATTATGCTCAAATATTTACGAGTCAAAAATTATGCAGCCTAGATTTGTTGAATGATTACCATTGTACCATGTAGAGTTTGTATTATAAAATCTCAGATCATCACAATGTTGCTTATTTGAGGCACTATATAGCATCAATGCCAGGCAAAATTCCAGAGTTAGTACACCAATCACTTTCCAACCAAGGAATATCTGTTGAAACTCTTTCTTTAGCTGTTTTACAGCAACATATTCTTACAATTTTGAGAAATGAATGTGCAGCCTACAAAACTCGTAAGAATGTTACAAAGCAACTGAGTTTCAGTCCGAATTTCTGTAATTCCTTTTCAGAAACTTACCACTTTGGTTGCTTTTGAAACTCCTCCAAGAAGGGTTCTCATAAATTCCAAAGTCAGAAGTGTGAGTGTTCTAGGAGAAAGTATCGATTCAATAAGAAATCTAGAAATCCAGATTACCAAACAAATAGATCTCCTAGGAAAAGATATGCATTCAAGAAAAGGTCAAGACCTGCCAAAGAACCAAAATGCTTCATATGTGGCAAAAAAGACCACTGGGTAAACAAATGTCTAGAGAAAAATAAGAAAGGAATTCAGAACAAGATTATGGAATTATTTAAATCTTCATATGATCCAACTGAATGGGATCTTGTTTCTGAGCCAGATTCAGAATGTGAATACTTCTTTGTAAACACCGAGTCTGATAAAGAATTTGAAAATGATTTCCATAAGTTTATTATTTCAGATAGCAGTGATATCGAAGATGCTTATACATATATATCAGATTGCTTAATGTTTTCTTTTCAAAATGTGAAACATCAAATAGAAAATCTCCAAAAACAGAGAGATTTTCTTAATTCAAGCTTGATTATTCCCAGAAGAATAATTCAAGAAAAGGTCGACAAACTTAAAGAAGCATAACTGAAGAATCTCATTCTGATGAGGAAATTGATTTAGATGAATGGCTCAACCCTGATACAACGTCCATCTTCAAAAGGCCAGAAAAGAAAATTTCAAGCAAAGAAGCTACACTAGAAGAAATCAAAAGAATAGAAGAAAGCCTGAGAAAAGATAGAGAGCAAATGGCTAGACTAGCAGAACAGATTCAACAGAAACTTCAGAAGCTAGATGAATTGAATTCCTAGTTTGTCTCATCCATGTTTGACAAGACCCAAACACCACTTGATTTATGTACAGAAAAATCAGAAGAGCCAGTAAAAGAAATCAGTGGGATTGTAGACATAATGGTAATTCCATTTCCATTGAAGTTCCAGGCTATAAAAAGTATTATCTAGATGCCCAAATAGATACAGGAGCCATGAGCAGTTGTTGTAAGTATAAAGCCATTTCGGCTTATTACTGGCAACCAACTAAGATACATTTTAAAGTTGTTAATAAGAAACTTATCCAAATTTCTTATGTTGCTCTTGATTTCCCATTATTGCTAGATTCAACTTTGGTTTATGTTACTTTGTATAACTGTTGTACTAGATCTGACATACTTAGACAAGAATTTGTTAAGAAAGATATGCCTATGGTCGTTGATAAGGATATGATAACATTCAGTGTTCAAAATGAAAAGGTAGCAGTTCTTGCTAAAAATACATATACTATCAGAATTCAACCTCATAAAGTGGACATTGTTGATGAATCAATTGAAGACCTATCTAAGATCAAGAAGATCATCAAGCACGCGAATCTTCATTGACAAGAAGTTTTGAAAGATATTATAAATAAAATCAAGACAAATTGTACAGCCGAGCACACCGATGCCTTTTGGGGTTCAGAGAAAAATACTTTGTCTCACTCCCTTTTAAGGAAGGGTATAACCATAGAGCTCAAAAAGCTTTTGCCAATCATATGAGCCCAGCAGAGAAAAAGTTATGTAAAGAAGAACTTAAGTAGCTCCTGGACAAAAAATTGATAAAAGTTCATGGGCTTGCACAACCTTCTATGTCAACAAACATTCAAAGCAGAAACGAGGAAAAAAGAGGTTGGTGATAAATTACAAAGTGTTGAATGAAGCTTTGGAACCTATCAGGTATCCACTGCCTAATAAAGATATGCTCTTGGAAGAGATTTTTGGTGCTAATGTGTTTAGTAAATTTGATTTAAAGAGTGGATTCTAGCAAATAGGTATAAATCTAGAAGACAAATATAAAACAACTTTTCTTGTTCCAGGTGGCGAGTATCAATGCACTGTTATGCCATTTGGTTTGAAGAATGCACAATCTGAGTTTCAGAAGTGCATGGAAGACATTAATCACAATCTTGATTTTATTATTGTATATATTGACGACTTATTGGTTTTCAGTAGAGATGTACAGGAACAAAAAAAACATTTAGAATTATTTTATCAAGTTGATTTCAAGCATGGTCTTGTATTATCTTCTTCACTAGGAAAATTCATTTTTGCCCAAACCAAGATTGAGTATCTTGGTTTGATCATCTCTCAAGGGATGATCGAATTGCAACCTCATGTTTTACAGTCACTATTGAGATTTCCTTATCAGATTCTTGATATAAAATTTGTTCAAGATTTTTGGGATGTCTAAACTAAGTTAGACAATTATATTAAGAACAAGCTAAAGACACAAGGATTATTCAGCAAAGATTGAAGAAAGATTCAGAATGGACATCACAAATGACAAAAGTTGTATAGCGAATCAAGCAAAAAATACAAGGTTTTCCATCCTTATCTCTCCCAGATTAAAGCCTGCCTTTCATCTTAGAAATTGATGTTTCTGATTCCTAGTGGGATGCTATTCTATTACAAAGCATCATAAGAAGGAAGAAATATGTTTTTAGGTTTCAGGAATTTTTACAGATACAGAGTTTAAATAGCCTTCATCTCGTAAGGAGATTTTAGCTGTAAAAAATAGGATTAAAAGATTTCGTCTATATCTAAAAAGTGTGCATTTTACAGTCAAAACAGATCTCAAGCATATGAAAAGCATGTTGCAGAACAAAAGATTGTTAGAACAATGAAACTCTCGAGTTCTTAGATGGGCACTCTAGTTAGAAGGGCTTGAATTTGATGTCATCTATAAAGCAGGCAAAGAAAAGTACTTTTTTTATATGTTAACCAGAGAAGGGGCTAGAGAAACAAAAATCATTTCAATTAAGAAATTTGAGAAGGAAGAAAGCTCTAAAAAGAAATCCCAAGTAGATTTATGTTCATCATGCCATTACACTTTCTGTTGGGATGGCTTTTCAGAAAAAATTAAGTCTCTACCACTTCAAATTCAGAGACTCATATTGGAAAAATGGTTTAATTCATTAGAAGGCAGGCACAGTTATAATATTAATTGGAGTCTTATACAAGACGATCATGTTTACTTTGGTTAGGCAATAGCTCCATATTCCAGGATAATTTAAATAATTGACCCAAATCTCAGTTGGATTGAATATTATGGTATTCACCAGTATGCCAAAGCATTTGAAAGAATCTGTCATTATGTACTGTGAGGATATTACGTCTTCATTCTGACACTGGGGCAAATGGATGGATGTTCTAATGGTTTCATATCTCCCAAGAAAAGAAGATTTTGATAGCGGAAATCCATACAGAACATTGTCGGTTTTAAAGAAAGAAATGGAGGAAGAAGCCCTCAGATATGATATCTTTGAATTCGATCTTCTATATAAAGGCACAACAGTAGAAATCAATCACGATAACAGTTCTCCATTTGGCCATAACTTCACAATTAGTATTGAGTACTTTGGAGAAGTTGGAATTCCTCTAGACAAGTTGGACCCTCACATGTCATTCTCACCTTTCTTTGCTTGTTTTGGTCATGAAACACCATGCTTAAATCAAATCATACCTTGCATCAATCTAGACTGGCACATCTTAGATCATCATGAATGTTTTAATAATTCAGATTATGATTCTGACATGAGTCCTAAATGACCTTATTGATTAAATCCTCAAGACCATAATTAAGAACCTTTTCCGACTTTCAAGGATTCTCTGTGAATGAACATCCTCTTTGTACAAAACTTTAAGTAAAATCATGTATGCTTTCGTGGGTTCCTCTAGGTGGAATCTCCACTGTGTATCTATTTTTACTTTCATGAATAGTCTTTTTACTTAAGGACAAGAATATATCGATTTCGTGGGTTTCCCGTGAAAACATCCACTATGTAAAATATTCCTAGTACAAAATTTAGATATCGGATCTAGCTTTTAAGATCTAATAATGATAGATAGAATCTAAAGGTTATAATAACTTCTCTTTATAAGGAGAGAAGAGTCTCTACACAAATCACTTGTAATTTTCTAAGAGTTTCTATAAGAGAAAAATGGTCTCTGTGTGTTTTGTGTTTATGAGCTCTTGCGATCTATCTAGTGCTTTATTGCTTGTGTGTTATTTTTCCGTACTCTGAGAATTGGTACAAGAGCCAAGTGGCCAGTATCAATAGATTGTTATGCCCTTTGGTTTGAAGAATGCACCCTCTGAGTTTCAAAAGCGCATGGAATACATTTTTCACAATCTTGATTTTGTTAGTATATATATTGATGATTTGTTGGTTTTCAGTAGAGATGTACATGAACACAAAAAACATTTAGAATTATTTTATCAAGTTTTTTTCAAGCATGCACTGGTATTAACTTCTTCACCAGAAAAATTCATTATTGCCCAAACCAAGATTGAGTATCTTGGTTTGATCATCTCTCAAGGAAAAATTGATTTGCAACCTCATGTTTTACAGTCACTATTGAGATTTCCTTATTAGCTTCCTGATATAAAATACGTTCAAAGATTTTTGGGATGTCTAAACTATGTTAGACAATTCTATTCAGAACAAGCTAAAGACACAAGGATTATTCAGCAAAGATTGAAAAAAGGTTCAGAATGGACATCACAAATGACAGAGCGAATCAAGCAGAAAATACAAGGTTTTCCATCCTTATCTCTCCTAGATCAGAAACTACCTTTCATCTTAGAAACTGATGCTTCTGATTTCTATTGGGTTGCTATTCTATTACAAAAACATCATAAGAAGGCAGAAATGTGTTTATGCTTCAGGAACTTTTACAGATACAGAGCTTAAATATCCTTCATCTCATAAGGAGATTTTAGCTGTAAAAATGGGATTAAAAGATTTCGTTTGTATCTAAAAAGTGTGAACTTTACAGTGAAAATAGATCTCAAGCATATGAAAGGCATGTTGCAGAACAAGAAATTGTTAAAACAAGAAAACTCTCGAGTTCTTAGATGGACACTCTGGTTAGAAGGGTTTGAATTTGATATCATCTATAAAACAGGCAAAGAAAATTACCTTATTGATATGTTAACCAGAGAAGGGGCTAAAGAAACAAAAATCATTTCAATTAAGAAACTTGAAAAGGGAGAAAGCTCTAAAAATAAATCCCAAGTAGAATTATGTTCATCATGCCATTACACTTTCTGTTGGGATTGTTTTTTAGGAAAAATTAACTCGCAGGAAAAATGGTTTAATTCATTAGAAGGCAGACACAGTTGTAATATTAACTAGAGTCTTATACAAAATGATCATGTTTACTTTGGTCAGGCAAGAGATCCATATTCCAGGATAATTTATATATTTGACCCAATTCTCAGTTGGAGTGAGTATTATGGTATTCACTAGTATGCCAGAGCATTTGAAAGAATCTGTCATTATGTATTGTGAAGATATTATGTCTTCATTACGATACTGGAGCAAATGGATGGATGTACTAATGGTTTCATATGTCCCAAGAAAAGAATATTTTGATAGCAGAAATCCATACAAAATATTGTCGGTCATACAAAAAGAAATGGAGGAAGGAGCCCTCAAATTGGATATTTTTTAATTCAGTCTTCTATATAGAGGCACAGCAGTGGAAATCAATCATGATAACAGTTCTCCATTTGGCCATAACTTCACAAATGGTATTGAGTACTTTGGAGAAGTTGGAATTCCTCCAGATAAGATGGACCCTCACATGTCATTCACACCTTTCTTTGCTTGTTTTGGTCATGAACCTCCATGGTTAAATCAAATCATACTTGGCATCAATCTGGACTGGCATGTCTCAAATCATAATGAAAAATTTAATAATTCAGATTATGATTATGCCAGGAGTCCTAAAGGATCTTATTGATTAAATCCTCACGGCAATAATTCAGAACTTATTCCGATTTTCGAGGGTTCTTCGTAAATGAACATCCTCTTTGTACAAGACTTTAAATACAATCATGTATCCTTTTGTGGGTTCCTCTGGGTGGAATCTCCACTGTGTATTTACTTTTACTTTACTTTCATGAAGGTGAAAAATTCTAACACGAAATTCCACCGCAGTAACTGATTTATTTCTCCTACTTATTGCCACAATAAGTTATTTACAAAACCCTTCAATAAACATTAAAATAAATTCTACAGCAGTTATCACATAGTAGCATAAGAAAATAACAGTGATTTACAAGCACAAGAACAATCACATCAACACAGTTATTTTTGGACAATTGTCCCCGGAAAAACCCAATGCTTGAAAACCGGTGCAGAAAATGAGGGTTTATTTATTAATCTTCAGCAACAATATCTTTACAAGGAAAGATTCTACAGAATACTGAGACACTTTTGAGAGAAACACCTAAGACAATTTTTCTCCTCCTTCTAGAGAAGCTCTAACACTTTGGAGACCCTCTACCCTCCTCTGCGTCACTTTTGTGTCTTCTGCATCAGTTTGTGTGAGCACTGTGTCTCCTATTGCGCTATCTCACTGATCTTCCCTCCACGTTGTCACTCAGATGCTTTGCATCACCTCTTCCTCAGTGTCTAACTGATGTTGATACCCTCCTCTTCCTTCACCCTGCTACTCTCCCTCTGAAATCAAACTTCTTCTCCTTGAGAATCGATTTCCCTCGGGTTACTAAGTATTTGCCCTGTGTGTCTCCAAATGACTCTCAAGTCTTTTCTTATACTTTTCCTGTTGATTAATCAACAACCGAGATTAAGTCCCTAATCAACAGCTAGGATTAAAACCAGCGTTCCACGGGGTCTCGTCCCCCCACTTGGGGGTCGAGTTTCCTAGCTCTGTCGTGCTCTGGGGGCTTGGGGACGAGAAGGGGTCGTTTCCCCACGCTCCCAAAAAATAGGGTACGCGAGGAAACTTGAAAGAGGTTGTTTCCTCCATTTTTGGGGTCATTTCCTAGGCAAAAGGGGTCTTAAGGGGTATTGAGGGGTCGTTTCCCTAGAAAAAAATCGCAAATTTTAATTTATGAAACAAAATATCGTAATTTTTAATATTTGTTGACTAACCATGAAGGGTTTACATTATGTTCATTTCACATTTAATTTTTTGTTTGCTCCTTCGTTGAAGTAAACATTGTCGCCATCGCCAAGCAACCTTCTGTCTGCTCCTTCGTTGAACGGAACGTTGTCACCATCGCCAAGCAACCTTCTGTCTGCTCCTTCATTGAACGGATTACCTTGAGCAATTATGCTTATTTTGCCTCTTGATGTATCAAACTTGTCTTTTATAATTTTATTTCAATATTCAGTGTTCAATGTTCATGGTTGGAAGTGGAACATCAATATGGTTTAAAGTTTAAAAGCTTAAACATTTATAATTTTATAGTTTATTTTCATTCTGCATTGTTAGTAAGTTAGTAGACTAGTAGTTACATTGTACAGTTACAAACTTACATGTATGATGTATGATTATAATTTATATGATAATGATACCAATGATCATGCTTTTTGTTTTAAATTTGTTTCAGTTATATGATTCATCGATTTGTATTTTATATTTATAAGTTTTTAAGACCCCGACGTCCCCCCATGTTTCCTAAAAATTGGTGGGGAGTTTTTGCATAGGTTGTTGCT
Source organism: Pinus taeda (assembly GCA_000404065.3). NCBI lineage: Eukaryota > Viridiplantae > Streptophyta > Pinopsida > Pinales > Pinaceae > Pinus > Pinus taeda. Next base: position 12,735 of record APFE030083225.1, read on the forward strand.
GCATATCCCCGCTCCCTCACCTCCTCATCCCAGAAACTTGGTAGAACAGTGATTAAAACAGACTCGATCCTCGTCTCTTAGAAGCTTCTCAGTTCTCACCCATATCTTTATTAATACCCATTAATATTTTTATTTTCCTGAACCCCATTAAAAATATTAATTATTTTAATAACCCATCATCTAGGTCGAATTTCTCCAAATGATTTCTAGGTCTTGGAGATCTCATGAATTTTAGCCTCTCCACAAAATTTCGGAGCTAGATCACATCCGATGCTACCCAAAATCAACACTCCCTCTTAGCGAGGAATGTGTTCTAGCAATGCCTCCAAATAGAAGCATCATACTAATCCACGTCATCGGTCCTTTGCGTTGCTGATGCTCGACCTGTTGCCCCTCATCTACTACGTTGTTGCACCCTGTACTGTTTCCCGTGACACTACAATTGTCACTGCTACATCTGTACTACAGCTCCCTCTGAATATGTTGCATCATGCTGCCCATAGCACTACCACTGCTAACTGCTGCACTGCAACTCCCTATACTATCTGCTTCTTCTACTGAAACGGATTCTTAACCATCCCCATCTTCTCCCTGAAATAAACAAACTTTGTTCTTCCTAGAGCCTTGGTGAGAATGTCTGCCACCTATTCTCCTGTCAGGGTGTACCTCAACTATACGACCCCTGGTTGGACACAATCTCTGATAATGTGACACCTGATGTTAATGTGCTTCGACTGATCATGAAAAACTGAATTCTCAGAGAGCTTGATGCAACTTTGATTATCACACAAAATCTTGGTCGCTTCCATCCTTCTCCTGAATAGATTCACAAGCAATTTCCTAAGCCATATGGCTTCACATGAAGCTATGCTAGCTGCCATATATTCAACTTCAACTGAGCTCAGAGCTACGGATTTATGTTTCCTACTACACCAGGAGGTCATTCCCGATCCAATGTTGAAACAACACCTAGTGGTACTTTTCCAATCTACTAAACTTCCAGCCCAATCTGCATCAGTGAACCCACTTAGTCTGATGTCATTTCTTTGGGTGTACATTAGTCCATGCTTGATTGTTCCTCGTATGTATCTGAGAACATGCTTGGATGCTGCCCAGTGTGCCCTCTTTGGTTCCACCATGAACTGACTGAGGGTGTTGACAGTGTAACAAATCTCTGGCCTGGTATTGACCAGATACATCAGGGACCCTATGAGTTGCCTGTACAAGGTGGGATCAACTTTTTTATCTTCAGATGCATCAATTTTCTTCTAGTTGGTAATCATTGGAGTAGCCATAGGTCTACAGTCCTGCATTCTGAACCTTTTCAAAATCATTGTAGCATATCTCCCTTGTCCACGGAAAAGCCCACCTTTCTGCTGCCAAACTTCCAACCCCAGGAAATAATGCATTCGTCCCAAATCCTTCATGTCGAATTTTGTAGCTAGGCTTTCCTTGCAATCTTTGATGAGCATGGATGAGCTTGTCAGAAAAAGATCATCCACATATAACAATAGGATTAGAGGCTCATTCTCTACAATCAAATAGTAGAGGTTAGGATCTATGTCACTCTTGACGAATCCCATTTTCTGCAAGTAACCATCAATTCGACTATACCATGCTCTAGGTGCCTGTTTAAGCCCATACAAGGCTTTCCTCAACCTGCATACATGATATTTCTTCAAGAACGCCATCTTGACATCCATTTGGTGAATCTCCCACCCCATCTGTGCTGCAAGGGATATCACGGATCTAATACAAGTATACCTGGCTACTAGGGCGAAGGTTTCTTTGTAGTCTATCCCTTCCTTTTGAGCATACCCCTTAGCCACAAGCCTGGGTTTTTATTTTTCCACACTACCATCTACAATGTATTTGACTTTGTAGATCCATCTCGAACCTACAATTGACATGTCCTGTGGCCTAGGTACCACTTCCCAGACATCAGTGACCATTATGGAACTGTATTCCTCCACCATAGCATCTACCCATACTTGATGTTGAATGGCTTCCTGAAAACTAGAGGGTTCTCCATCCTAAGCCACCAAGGCTTGGTATCTGTCTGGCTACCTACGCTCCCTTTTCTCGTTCCTGAGTGTACCGACGAAATCCTTTGCATCTCGTAGTATTTGTCGAAGTTCCTGGCTCGTTCTTCCACTGGTAGTGGGTATATCTATCTACTCCTCCTCTTCCTAAGACTCCACATGTTGTGATACCTCTGGAGTTTTGCCTTTAGGAGTAATATTGATGCTAGTTTCTATTGGTTGCAATGGCTGAACCAATATATCATCCTTTGACTGCTCTTCGAAAGGCATTTCTCGGGATTTCCTGAAAGCTCTGTCCTCCTGGCTGCTTCAACAATAGTCATGTTCTTCCTTTCTGCTACTCCATTCTCTGCTCCTTTCTGATCAAGGTGTTGTAGAAATTCAGTACGATGGATTCCAAGCCCATGACTACTCCCATGATCACCAATCTCAAGAAGTTGAGAAGCTCTGACTAGAGTTGCGGGGAAGCGCTCCCCCCTTCGAACCCCCTCCCAATCCGCGCTCTGGGCAGGAGCGGGTCGGAGCACTCTCCCGGTAAAAAAAAATTCCGCTCCCTGCCAAAATCCGGAGCGAATTCGCTCCCGTTGCTCCTGAAGCAAAAATTAAAGCTCGGGAGCGATGAGCGATTGCTCCCGATCGCTCCCGAGGTTTTATTTTTCGCTCCAGGAGCGACGCGCGCGACGTCAGGAGCGAATCGCATGAAAAATTTTCCACTGACGTGAAAAAAATTTCATTTAAAAAAAATTGTTTTAAAATGACTTGGGGGCAAAAAAATATTTCATTGTGACTGAATGAGTTGAGGAGAGCAAAGGAGATTGAGCAAAGGAGCGAGGAGAAGCGAGGAGCGAGCGCCAAGGAGCAAGCCTGCAAAGAGGTTAGTTATGTTAGTAACTTAGTAATTTAGTATTTTAAACCTTAGTTAGGTAGTAATTTAGTAATTTAGTTCAGTTTAGTTAGTTTAGTTAGTTTAGTTTAGTTTATTTAGTAAAAAAATCATGAATCTAAATAAATTAAATTAATTAATCTAAATTTATTAAATTAATTTTCTCATTCTTATTCCCATTCCCATTCCCATTAAATTTTGCATATTCAAAAGCCTACAAATATCAAACATCATGGACCTAGCTATATTCCTTGGCATTTTCCTCTTCTTGGTCCCTTTTTTGGTTATTATGGTGCTGAAGAGTAGGAAACGGAGGGGCCAAAATGAAGAGGGGGATGAAAAAGCTGGAGAAAGTGGATTTGATGAAAACCCCAGTGAGGAGGAGCTGGAGGAGG
>APFE030083232.1:0-10046 GCA_000404065.3 Pinus taeda
ATTTTCTATTGCTATTAATGTAGGAGTATCTTCATTACTACTACATTCTTGGTTATCTTTATCGTGAGGTGATTTTTGCTCTTTTATATAATGGAAATTATGAATTTTCCTCCAAAAAAAAAACAAACAAAGATTGAAAGTGAGTTAAAGAAAATTATAATTTAACAAAATCAATTTATATAATTAAAATATCTCTACTCTTTTAACACTTAATCAATTTAATTAAATAAAATTAGAGCTAGCATAGATCTATCTTATTTTTGGATTTACCAAGTGGTGAGAATGATCAAATCTCTTTTCACTCTAAAAGAGGTTTGCATATTAACTAATTTGATCATCACTTGCTAGATTCAAGTTACAGATGCGTCATGCATTGAGTTGTTACTGATTATTTAATGTTACTGGTCTTATATGTTTATCTTGATATAGAGTATTATTATTTAATTACATTTATCAATTTATGTTTTATGAAGTCAAACTGTTAAACATACTCATTTGTTTCTCTACATAGTGGGCTAATTTAGTTTAGCATTGATTGTTTTCATTCCCTATCTATGGGCTAGTATTAGAACATATATTCCCATAGTATTATAATATTTTTTAAGTTAAAGTATTTTTATTATTGTATTATTTATTTTCTTTCTGAATATACTATTTACCTATGAAAAGTTCATACACTAGTCTTCATGCCAATTGGTTAAATAGACCAATGAACTATATCTTGACCAATAATCAAACGCTTCTTCTTTTTAATAAAATAATTGTTTTTCTTGAAAGAAATCCTATTAAACTAAGTCAAAAACATTTAACATACCATTAAATTCACATATATTTAATTATTATTTTTTTATAACTTAAAAATAATATTAAATAAATAAATTTATACTTATAACCATTTTATTTTTTTATTTTTATATGTAAATATTTTATTATTATAAATTTAGAGATTGTCAGATGAACAAATTCCTAGAGAATAATGTGAAGTGTTTAGTAGTCACCAACTAATATTTTATTTGTTAATTTGATTAAGAGTCATAATATTTTTAAAATTTAAATTGTCTAATTTGGAAAATTGAATTTCTTTTTCAATATCTTTACTATGTTTATTTAATTTTAATTTTATTATTAAGGTGAATTTGCTAACATCTTTTTAAATATATTTTTGATTTACTTTTTCAAATTTAATTTATTAACTGTTATTTTTAATTATTTTTTTAAAATTAAAATATGTGAATTAAAATATCTAAAAAATTTCAAATCAAATAATAATAAAAAATTACTTCAACATTTCATAGGTCTAACAATCTTAATGAAACTTTCTTTAATGACTCTTTGGAAAGTAATTATTTTGATAACCATTTGCCCGTTAAAAAATGTGAACAAGAAAATTGTTTCAACATTCTCTTTTATTTTAATTTTAATTTTATTATTAAGGTGAACTTGCTAACATCTTTTTAAATATATTTTTGATTTACTTTTTCAAATTTAATTTTATTAACTGTTATTTTTAATTATTTTTTTAAAATTAAAATATGTGAATTAAAATATCTAAAAATTTTCAAATCAAAAAATATTAAAAGATTACTTCAACATTTTATAGGTCTAACAATCTTAATGAAACTTTCTTTAATGACTCTTTGGAACTTAATTATTTTGATAACCATTTGCCCCTTAAAAAATGTGAACAAGAAAACTGTTTCAACATTCTGTTTTATTTTAATTTTAAATTTATTGTTAAGGTGAATTAGCTGGCATCTTTTTAAATATATTTTTGATTTACTTTTTCAAATTTAATTTTACTAACTGTTATTTTTAATTATTTTTTAATTTAAAATATGTAATTTAAAATATCTAAAAATTTTCAAAGCAAAAAAATAATAATAAAAAATTACTTCAACATTTCATAGGTCTAACAATCTTAATGAAACTTTCTTTAATGACTCTTTGGACGTAATTATTTTGATAACCATTTGCCAGTTAAAAAATGTGAACACTAAAACTGTTTCAACATTCTCTTTTATTTTAATTTTAATTTTATTATTAAGGTGAACTTGCTGGCATCTTTTTAAATATAGTTTTGATTTACTTTTTCAAATTTAATTTTATTAACTGTTATTTTTAATTATTTTTTTGAATTTAAAGTAAGTTAATTAAAATATCTAAAAAATTTCAAATCAAATAATAATAAAAAATTACTTCAACATTTCATAGGTATAACAATTTTAATGAAACTTTCTCTAATGACTGTTTGGAAAGTAATTATTTTGATAACCATTTGCCCCTTAAAAAATGTGAACAAGAAAACTGTTTCAACATTCTCTTTTATTTTAATTTTAATTTTATTATTAAGATGAACTTGCTAGCATCTTTTTAAATATATTTTTGATTTAATTTTTCAAATTTAATTTTATTAAGTGTTATTTTAAATTATTTTTAAATTTAAAATACATTATTAAAATATCTAAAAAAAATTAAATCAAATAATAATAAAAAATTACTTCAACATTTCATAGGTCTAACAATCTTAATGAAACTTTTTTTAATCACTATTTGGAACCTAAATGAAACTTTTTTTAATCACTATTTGGAACCTAATTATTTTGATAACCATTCACCCCTTAAAAAATGTGAACGCCAAAACTGTTTCAACATTCTCTTTTATTACAAGGTTATCTTTTTCATTTTTTCCAGCAATATGTGAGATAAGTCAAAGCATCCCTGTGGAAAAAGTTAACATATTTTACAATGTTCCATTTTTTCTTGGGAAGGAGCTTGTAATTCTGTCAAGCCGGTTAGAGTGTTAACCATTTTTTATAACGTTCATTTTTTTCATTAAATTGAAAGATAAATTTATTAATTACTTTGAAACTTTCAACGTTTATATTTTTTTCTTGGGAAGGAGCTTGTAATTCTGTCAAGCCCGTTAAAGTGTTAACAATTTTTTATAACGTTTATTTTTTTCATTAAATTGAAGATAAATTTACTAATTACTTTGAAATCTTCCACGTTTATATAATATTTTTTATTCTGCTCAAAAATAAAAATGGCACATAGTATTGACCTATGGTATTCACCAAACTGGCACATGGTATTGAACCGTGGTATTAACATGGAATGTAACCTATTTAAATGGGGAATAAACCAGCATAGATCCATCTTTACTCTAGATCTACTAACTCCGTAGAAGTATCTACTAACTCCATATTCTGCCCAAAATTCATAATTTTTCCAGAGTAGCTCTCTCATGTTTACAACGGTATGGTAAAGCAAATTATTTTGTTGTTTTCTTAGCAGATTGTAATAATACAGTGATGTCTTAAAAACAATTTATTGTTTTGTACGTAGATTGTGAAAATATATTGTTTCACCATACAATATTTTTAGACGTTTTGTTTTGTTTCATTCGTTGCATTTCAGGAGAAAACCAAAATGGTGGTGCGTAGGTCACAGAGGCTGGCACAGCTGCGACAGGGGCAGAGTATCCTTAATCTCCCAGATGACATACTTCGGCGCTGCTTGATTAGAGTGCCCTACACATCATTCTGCAACCTCAAACTCGTTTGCAGAAAATGGAGGGAGATGGTGGATAGCCCCGAGTTTCTCAAGGACCGGAAAACCGCTGGAATAAGTCAGGAGTTGATATGTATGGTTCAGAATTTTACTCTTCCAGACTCTAATTCTGAGCGGCCGTATAATACTCAAAGTGCCGCCCGTATAATCGTTTTGGACCCTCTCAGTTATACGTGGAAAATTATGCGTCCAATTCCTGATTTCCCCATTGGAATTCCCTTTGGATGCAAGACGGTTTGCTTCAATGGCAACCTATTTCTCATGGGCGGACTGCATCAAGAAAACGAAGAAGCGCTTAAGACGCTTTATGTTTTTAACTTCGCGTCTGGCAAATGGCGACGAGGAGCCGCCATGGAGAGGGGAAGGTGTGGCTTCGCGTGCTCTTTATGTTCTTCCAAGAAAGTTATCTACGTTGCGGGAGGAACCGACGGCCGAAATAATTTGGCCACAGCAGCGGCGTACAACGTGGAAGAAGACAAGTGGGAAGAGCTACCTGCAATGAGCCATGTACAAGGGCTCTGTGATGGAGATGTCGAGGAAGAAAAATTTGTTGTATTTGGCGAAATGGGAAACAATGTTGCAATGTTGCAGAAATGTATGATCCAAAGAGCCGCATGTGGAGAAGGGTGTACAATATGGCGAGATTATATTACGGCGCTCCCGTGCCTACTGCAGAGTGGCGCGGACATATTTTTGTATGCAACCCTTCCGTGGCTCATCGGCAACAGGCTTGTTATCTGCTCAACCTGACAACTCATAAGTCCACTGACTTCTATGTACCTCACAGCCTCATGGGCCAAATTCAATCTGCTGCAACCGTAGAGGTCTGAAAAGATGGTTTGTAAGGACTACAACATTCCAATTTTTCTCTAAATTCAGTGATGCTTTTGTTCGATGATGTTGTCTTTTTCAGTTCTACATATTATTATTTCTTTTCAGCAACGATGATAAATTTTAAAATAATAATAAGTTAATTTAATAAATATTTACGCAGGGCATATATTCATTAAAAATATATCATTTAATAAATTCTTGTTATTATCATTATAATATAAAATATATTATTAATATTAAACAATAATTACTGATTACTATTTAATTGATTAATCCGTTGTGATTTTGGTTTTCAGTCCGTGGAAAGGGGCAACAACTTTTGGTTTTAGTATGGGTAAAGGAGCAACAACTTTTGTTTTCTTGTTGGCTACCATGAAATAAAATCTAATATTTATGTTATTGTGCATTTTTATTTATTCTTGGGCATTATTCTATTTTACTCTCTGTTTATGTCTTTTGCTTTTTACTTAATTTTTAATAAACAAAATAAAGTTTGGCAAATCCACAAAATTTTGAATTTAATAAAAAAAATATAATTTTTGGACAATTATAATGAATTATTATTTTGTTCTTAAGATAAGTGGAATCTTATAGAGAATAGGTTTCAAGAACTAATTAATGAAACAACATATAATGCATCAACACAAGGAGGGAGAAATTTGTTGTGAGAAAAAAATGACTAGTTGATGAAAACATTTACATTAACTAATGAAAAATAAATTATTTTTGAGGTGTTAACATTATTGGTAATGTGTTAAGGGTTAGCATGTGGAACTTAACTCCTAATTTCCAAGGAAATAGTTGGAATTAGTTATGGGATGGTAGGGAAAAATGAAAGGAAAGTTGAGCATAAATGTCATATAAAAACCAGGATTTCTTAATGACCCACGGACAAACATGTAAAGGCTAAGGAGTATTATTAGAATCCTACAAAAAAAGAAAAAAAAATTAAAATAAAAAGGTGCAATACAAAACACGTAAATTAGATATAATGAGTGGAAGAAATCTAAAGGAGAAAATTACCCTTTTATAGAGGGTATAGGAAGTTGCATTATAGAATATTATTGATTAAATAAAAAGAGCTTGCAAATTAAATGAAAAGAGGAAAAATCAACCAAGGGTTTGTTTGAGACAAATTTGTTACCTCTCACAAGTTATGGCAAAAATCTTGCATGAGCTAATAGAACATAAGAGAACTTAGTTCCAAAGGGGATTTCTTATCACTATACCCATATGAAAATGATTAAGTGAGAAATTAAATTCAAAACAAGTGCATCAACCATTGTAGTTTCATGAATGGAAATTGGAACACATGTGTAACTTCAATGGACTCCTAAAAAATTTAACAGTACACGTTATGGAAAAATTGCAAAGGATAACCTAACCCGTAGAAGAAGAAAATTGTGTGTCTACCACCAAATTTTCTTAGCAAAGCCATGAAAGCATGACATACTTAAAAAACCATAGACTTCACCATCTCATCTTGGTGGGTATTGATGACCACCCTCCTATTCCACTTGTACCCCCACCATTGTTTCTTTGAGTATTTTCACTTTACTTAATTGTAGCACAACTTACTATTTTTGGTAGGTTTTCTCGTCGTGAACTTTGGGATCGGTTTTCAGGCCCTAAACAACATTTTTTGGAAAAATGGCTATAGCATTTTCTAAGAAAAACTCATGAATAGTTGTAGTCCTCGAAGAGATCTTTCCAATGAGGTATCATACACATCAAAGAGAGATAATATGACCAAGTTATGGCCAGGTGAAGTTGGTTGCCCAACTAACCCGAAGGGGGTCCATAAGCTCTTAGTGTTACCTCTCCTTCGGTTAGGGTTTTGGTTGTTTAGGGTTTTCTCTTATTGAGCAATAATAAAAAGGCCCTTGAGCCTCATTGTAACTAACTTGAGAGGCATTTAGCCACCACATAAGAGATAAGCTACCATCACCTGAGCGAGTCTTATTTTCATTCTCTTTGTAAGCATATTTCAATCTTTGATATTCATGAAATGAAGTGTTATTTCTACTACATCCGTGTATTTATGGTTATATCTGTAATTTGTTGTATTCCTGTTTAAATTTGGATCAATGGTATTGGAGAAGTATGCTCTTTCTCTATTTTTCTTTGCATTTTCCCAACGAGTTAATGATATAAGGAGTTAGGGCTTGATCTCGTTGAACCTTTGCAAGATGAGCCTCACAAAACCCAACACTCACCCATGTGGGAAGAAAATAAATATGAGGGAGCATGAGATATTATCAAAATATTGCTCAAGGAGGCCCTCGAGAAACAAATGAGTGCGATTATGGACAACATTTCCTAGATAATTCAACGATTGCCCACCGATGGTGCATCGACATCGAGCAGCCACTCTCGAGGCACCACCCATTTTAAGGTACATGTAAAATTTGACATTCCCATATTTGAGGGCCAAATAGATGTAGATGTCACAAATAAATGGTTAAATCTGCTAGAAGGATATTTTTCTATTCATGATTTTTCCAACTCGGAAAATATTACATTTTCTCTTCTCAAAACCACCCCCCACTACAAGGACTAGTGGAAAACCTACTATGATCAGAAGGATGAAAGTACGACCTCAATATTTTTAGTCGGTGCCACATGGAATTCATTCTGGGACACCATCAAGGAGCAGTACTACCCTATTGGGAGCTATGAGGATAAATAAATAAAGTGGACCAAACTATGACAGGGAAGGAATCAATATGTGTCAGAGTTTACCAATGTTTTTCACACTCTTTACTCAAAGTCGGGTATCAAGGATTGTGAGAAACATTTGGTACTCAAGTACCACAGTTATCTACACACATACATCCAAGATGAGATGGAGATCCTTGAAATATCCTCGCTTGGCACGGCATACTGATACACTCTCAAGATCGAGCAGAAGTTTAAACAGAAGAAGCGGGACTTTGGATCTATGAATCTGACGCAAGGGAAGGTGCCCCCAAACCACATAACAAATGAAAAATTCAAGGCAAGATGGCCCATGACAACCCACGAAAGCCACAAGAAAAGGACAACACCGCGAGGGTGAAGAAGGACATGGAAGGTAGTATGAATTCCATAAGAGACTCAGTCACAACACAAGTGCGTGTCGGGCCAAGAAGTCACTGGTGGTTGAGCTAAAGGCCTCAAAATCAAATGCATGTTCCAACTCTGAATGAGAACGTGACAAGGGGAATGACCAAGTGAAGTAAATTATTGATGCGGAGCCTAAAGCCACCATTGACACCATGAATATCCAGAAGGACGAACCCGAAGATCCATAGGAGGAGGATCATCTCTTCCACTCCGAGATGTTGGTAAAAGGTTCCTTGATATAGTTCATTGTCGACATTGGCAGCCAAAAGAACCTCATTTCAACAAAGGTCATGAAGTGGTTGGGCTTACCAACCACAACACACCCAAACTATACACCATCGAGTGGCTTCACCAAGGACGGGATCCTCGCGTGAGCCAACAGTGTCACCTTTCATACAACATCAAGCCCTTTGCAGATGAGGTATTATGTGACATTGCTCCCCTTGACATTTGTGATGTATTATTACGCCAATGATACTTGTGGAAGTGACATGCCATGTATGAGTCAAGGCCTCGCGTTGTTATTGTTACCTTGGGAAATAAGTTGTATAGGATACCGAAGGTAGCACCACCTACTACCATCTCTTTCGTTACTTTAGAAGAGTGCGGTAAGCTAACTTCCAAAATGAGGAAATTTATTTTCCTCATGATACACCCTCAGGGAAAGAACAAGATGATAGCCATGACCTCGAAACAGGGCCCCTCCGCATGACAACAACAAATGGACAAGGTCATGCAGGAGTACCAAGACATCTTCACCTCCCCCACAGGGTTACCTCTCCACTGTCACATTAAGCACTCCATCAATTTGACCCCAGGTGAATCTTTGCCCAATGGACCAATCTATCAGTGCTCCATTCTGGAGAATGATGAAATCATGAGGCATATTCATGAGCTATTGCAGAAAGGTCATATATTGCTGAGTTCATTGCCCTTTGGGATCCCGATCGTGTTGGTATAGAAGAAGGATGGGACTTGGAGATTCCGTATTAACTATCGGCTGCTAAACAAGATCATTGTCGAGAATAGGTATTAGATCCCACATATTTATGACCTTCTTGACCAACTTAAGGGAGAAAAATATTTCAGCAAGATCGACTTGAAGTGTGGATATCACGAGGTACCAATCGAACCCTCCGATGTGTTGAAGGCTGCCTTCAAAACCGAAGAGGGCCTTTTTGAATGGTTGGTTATGCCCTTTAGGTTGACGAATGCTCCTACAATCTTCATGATGATCATGGATGACATCTTGTGGCTATCCACCAACTCATTATTAGTGGTATACTTGGAATGACATCCTGATCTTCAGCCAAAGTTGGGAAGAGCACCTCCACCACATCCGACAGGTTTTCCAAACACTATAGCAACACAAGCTATGTGCCAATTTAGAGAAATTTACTTTTGGCATGACCGAGGTTTAGTATCTCAGATACATTATTGACGAATGGGGGGTGCATTTGGATCCGACCAAGATCCAAGTCATTCGGGATTGGCCATCCCTAACCACTCTAATAGAGCTTCGCTACTTTCTTGGTCTTTCGAATTTCTAGTGCATGTTCATGTTTGGCTTCTCTCATATCACTTGGATCTTGAGTCAAGTCACCAAGGGAGGAGTGAAAGAAAAATTATTTTGGTATGAATATCAATAGAAGGAATTCGTAGAGTTGAAACATTGCCTCTATTCTGCACTAGTACTCACATTAATAGACTTCCAACAACCATTTGAGATCAAGATAGATGCCTTTCACTATACTATTGGGGCAGTCCTTAATCAAAAGGGGCATCGAGTGGCATATCATAGTGAGGCACTTTCAGACAAAGTCCAGAAGTATCCCACTTATGATAAAGAGATATATTCCACTATATAGGCCCACCGACGATGGAAGCATTACATTTTTGGGAAGGAAATGGTCATCCACACAGACCACCAACCCGTACAGTTCATACAGATGCAAGGGATGTTGCAAAATGATCACCATGAGAATTGGTCCACATACCTTCAATAGTTCCATTTTAATATCAAGTACAAGAAGGGAAGCACCAATAATATTGCAGATTACCTCAGCTAACCACTGATCATGGCGTCCACCATTGTACTCAACTCTTATGGGAACGAGACTTTTGATTGGCCACTTCTCTACAAAAGTGACACAGAATTTGGCCACACATACCATATGATATTAGAGGGTGAGGAAGTTCCATATTTTCACCTCCAAGATTCTCTATTATGCCACTTGGGACACCTTTGTGTTCCTTCAAGAAAGTGTGCCAAGATGATCTGGGGAGCACACTACAATCGGGCCACTGGGAATTCCAAGTTTGAGAAAACAGTGGCATTACTATAGAAGTATTTTTATTTGACAAATATTCAGTATAATTTTAGGAAGTACATTAGATCCTGCACTGCCTACGCCATTACCAAACTAAACATTAAGAAGCAAGGCCTCTATACTTTGTTTCCTACCCTTAGTCGACCTTGGGAATCCATCTCCATGGATTACATGTTAGGCCTTCATTCTACTAGGCATGGCAATGAA
>APFE030083235.1:1001-13024 GCA_000404065.3 Pinus taeda
TGATTACATTTTTATACTTATTGGAGATTTCAATATTGACAGCAATTCAAATAGAAAAATAAGTAAATAATTATTAGAGTACATACGGTGCGAAAATGTACAAGAAGTAATGAGAATTTTTATTTCCGAGAATATGATAATTATTGATCGCATTTGGACAAAGTTTCTTCTTCAAAAATGTCATGTTAATATTTCACATTCATACTGGAGTAATAGTGATGCATTTCATGTTGTGCTACACTATGTGTGATTCTAACCTTGTACAAGCTATGCATTTTATTTCGAAGCGGTAAATTCACGGGCAATTATAAATGCAATATAGCATATTTTTGTAAATCTTAACTATTTTGTATAAAATGAAATGGTACATTTGTTTTTTAGTTCTCACATGGAATCCAAAATGGATAAGTAATTAATTCACCTGTTGCAAGGCGATAAGAGTCGTAAATTGCAGGAATCATATATACTTTTTGAGGTATGAGTATTCTTAAATCTTTAAGTATTTGTTTTTCCCCTTTAATTTTTTCAATGTTTGATAACTCATATTTGTTAATTGTATTATCACAACTTAAGCTAATTTTTAGTTGCACAAGTGCAGAAGATACAAAAGATACATAGGTGTTGTGTGGAATTTGCAAATATGCAAAATTGTTGTACGTTCATGAACTCTTCTTAAATGTGATTAATTTTTGAACTAAACTTTATTTATGGAACAAATTGCATGTTTGTGAACAAAAATGAATATGTTTAATAGATAAGAGACTAGAGAAATTTTCAATGATTAGCAAAAGCTGCATGCTTCTCTAAAATTTTTAAAATCCATGTGCCATGTTATTTGTAAATCAAAGTCAACAATGACATAGTAATGGGGACCAACCACGCAATCAATTCGCTTCATAATAGGGATAAATAAGAATGTCTTTTGTAGTGAGAGTTATCATCGAAAACCTGTAAACTAATTGTCATTACTACAAAGAATTCATATTAACACATAAGTAAGATGTGTAATAAATGGACGAGATGGTTTTGTAATTTTGAGATTTATTTGCACTAGTTTCCATAAACATTGGCATTGGTATCTTCAATTTCTATTTATTGGGAAATTTCATATTGTTGATGGTGTTGGACTTGCCAAAATTCAGGGGATCACCCCAGTATGAAGTCCCAACTAGACCTCACACCGTTTGGTGTGGGAGTCTCATTCAGTATGATGGCCTGGTTTCCATTATCTTAAAGATCTGCCTCAACTTTTGCTTGTTAGCACATGAGAGTGGTCTTATTTGTCTTCGAGAAGTGAGGTTCGCATGCCTGGTGAGTGTAAGTGTTACTTTTTTCAATGCTTCTTTCATTATAGAGGGAGAGAGGGTGAGAGTGAGCCCCACGTCTATTGGGAGAAGTCCCAACTATGTTAGGAACACACAACACAACAGGACATGCAAAACTTTCAGTGGAATAGTCCACACAGATGCGACAATCACAACACACAAGGGAAGATAACACTTAGCGGATCAGTCTATACGAGTGCAATTGTTGTTATAGCAAGTTTTACGTGAAAGGTCTGTCTAATGTCCAGAAGAGTAGTCTACATAGGCGAGACAATGTTAACAACATATACAACACATTTCCATTAACATATGTGTATTACAACAAGTGAATTAGTTCAAGTGTTAAACACAGGTTCGAGCAACATGCATTATGAGTGTTAAATATTAGTCTTACAACAAATACAATACATGTGTGAAAACGTGTTGGCCTATTACCAGGCTTTTGAATTAAGTGAAAGTTCCAAGACACATCGTTACACCATACATCACTAACTCCATGCGAGGGGCATTGGAGCCACTACTTACTCCTCAAAGAAAAGATAACAAACCCTCTTGGCTATGTGGGAGGAGCTGAGGTGAAAAGTCCTTTGCATGTACAAATGAGGGGGTATTTATAGCTAAGGGTGAAACTAACACTTGTGGTTGTTCGACTACCCTCGTGACTGTTTGACTTCCATGACTTTTCGACTTTACATGACTCTTTGCTCAACAAGTGGGTCTCTTGGACTTCCACATTACATTACATTGATAGATAGTAGGGCCCACAATAGAGATGTGGACAACATGACTCATGACATGACTCGACATGACAGTGCTGGTACATTCATGTTGCCGCTGGTGTGCATGTTGAGTTGCAATGCTATTGGATGATGGATGTCCTCATGGTGTGTCACAACTTCACCTCCACATGGAAAAGTGTGCAGAGTCTTCGATGGGTGTTGGTTCGCTTGATGTTGCTTTTGCATGTTGCTCCTTACTTGTATGTTGGAAGGCTTGACAGGTTCATCCTTTCACTAAAGGTGCATGTTCGTACATTATTCCATCCATGAGCACATCTTGCATGTTTGCTCATCTATCCATTCGTGAATACATCTTTGCACGATCATCCATTCGCGAGCACATCCCTTTGCATGCATCGTTTGTTCATCTATCAACGAACCTGTCATTTTGCATGTGTTCCCCTTCATTCATCTCATTCGTTATCGCTCCATGTTTGATTGTGTACCTATTCCTATAGTCACTCATGAGGAGATGACATCAAATCCAAAACCTCCTAGTCTATCATGATACATGACCATCTCGGATGCAGGTCACTGGGAGAGGCAACAAAGCTGCGAGGCAGGATGGAGGCTCCAGGCACTGCTGATGAAAACTGCTCAAGAGTCAATAGGTAATGGAGATGGGCAATCCAGATCGATAGTGACTGTCCGCGAGGTCTGTCCTAGCTGGAGGAAAAAAATGTGCAGTTTTTTAGGGGAACAGTTTGGGTTGGGCAAGCAAAATCTGTACAATTTTTAGAACGAGTGAGCAGTGGGGCTTGGCTACAAAAACTGCACAATTTTTTGAAGGAACAGGGTGGCCTGCAGGGAGGCTTGGCAGACAGAAACTACGTAATTTTTTGGAGGAACTAGCCGAGAACCTGGCAGCCAAAACTGTGCAATTCTTGGAGGGAACTGGTAGTTGGCTGCTGGGTCACTGGCAGCAGAAACTGTGCAATTCCTAAGGGGAATTGGTAGTCAGCTATCGGGACCTTGGCAATAGAAATTGTGCAATTCCTCAAGGGAACTAGCAATCTGCTGCCAGTGAGAGAAATTGCACTGATGCTGAGAGGTCGGCCTGCTGATCATCTCTGTGCAATTTTTGAGTTGAGTAGATTGTTGGGCAGCAGAGGGCCTGCTCATGAAGATTGCATAAATTTTTGGATGAGCAGTCGGTCGACTGTCGGGAGGGCTAGCTGGAAAATTGTGTCATTTCCTGAGAGAAATAGGGACGAGCACTGGGTCACTGTCCGACCTATCTGCGCAAATTTCTCAAGCAGCAGAGTAGGTAATGCTTGCAACCTCTGCGCAATTTTTGAGGGGAGTGAGTCTCGGGGTGGCTACCGGGACAAACTCTTTGGTTGACTAGCATGAAGGCGGATTGATTTTCTTGCAAGCAACACAATTGGAAAATACTTGATTGGTGTTTCTGCGTTGTTTTGGGTGACAGTCGATCGAGTCGATGGCAGGGTGATGGTCTAGCTGCCATAGGGGAGTTAGGTCATTAGAACTTCAGCAACATGACTAAGTGTGTGAACGAGTGAAAGATGCACATGTGATCCTGCAAACACACACTTGCATGACTCGATGATGAGATGACTCAAACCATCTAGACACACATGTTTAATATGACTGACCTATGGTGTAAGTGACAAGTGCGACATTTGTGATTGATAGTTGGTCGGCCATGACGACGCTTGTGCTACAGTGAATGTGACTCTGTGTGTGAGTACGACAGATGTTTTAACAGTGAACACAACAAGTACATACGAAGCAAAGAATTTGAGCATAACCATAACATGGTTGCAATCATGACTTTGACATCAACATGCAAGACTTTGTGAAATGAACAAGCAAGGCAAATGCGAAGAATCACACGAGCTCAAGGAATGAACCCAAGTGTGTGCAGCCACCAAGTGGAACTCTCAAGGGAGGTTCCGAAATTTGGTGCAGGCCAAAATTTTGGAGGGTGGTTGTAGCTGCTATAACATTTGACGAAACACTAGTAGAATTCCAGCTTCTCTGTTTTGGTTAGTTGCTAGTGCAGGGCCTTGGTCTTTTGGGGAGTATTGAATCATTGTGCTGGTTTCTTCGACTTCCCCACTTACACCATGAACATACATGGTTCACCTTTTGCTAACTCAGTCAAACACAATCAAAATTTTAGCTTGATCATAGTGTTTCGAGTTTTGGAAGGGTAGTTTAGCTCGCGAGTTGAAGATTTTTAGAGTATAATTTTTCATCTCTGGTGTTGCTCTGCTGCCAGCAAGCCTAGACAATACCCTGATGGAGTCACGTAGGAACACATGCATTTCCCTTTCGCCTTTGTATTTTTTCAAGAGGATTGTGCATTGGCACTTATTTATTTTGGCGTGGAAGAGGGATCCCGAATTATTGAGAGCAGAAATGGTTGTTCCTTCAGAGAAGCATGTAAGACCTCTGACATAGGTTTGCTCGTTTAAATTTTCCCGTTCTCCGTTTCTACTAGTTGGATGGGCTTGAACACACAGAGAAAAAGGTTGAGTTTAGGCATGTGGCTTCCTAGTGTGGAAACAGGTTCATGGTTGGAACAAAGCTTCCCTTGCATATGGTTTGTATTTTTCGTCTAGACATCATCGGCTGAAGGTTATAACAAAGAACAGAGAAGACAGACACAAGATTGGCCAAGTGCTGCAATGTCACAAGTCTCTTCCAATTTTAGCCATATACTCTATTCCAAACCCAGAACGTAGTAGTTGGTAGCACTTATTTCTGAAAACAAAAATAGTAATATATCAAGTAACAAAACAAACATAAACAAAAATAATAAGAAAAACAAAAAAAGTAGAAACAAATATAGTAAGAAAAGCAAACAAGATGAAAACAACAAGTAGCAAGAAGACTATGTACATGACACAACCTAATGGAAGAAATGCTTGAGATATTGGTCATTGGCAAGAAGGTTGTCAAACCTCTCGTCAAGTGATTACATACCGCGTGTGTGTGTGCCAAACTTCTCAGGTACTAGTATTAGGCTATCAGTTTCCACTACCGCAACCTGTTGGTATTCCAAAAGACCTTTAAGTGAAGATGACACCACGACTTCAGACACTACGTGCAACATAGGCTCAAATGATGGCACGAGGTAATTGTTTTTATTCTAGGAGTAGTTCAAGTTTTTGAAACAATGCATAAGCGGATTTCCCCAAATTTCTTTCGTGCAGAACTTAAATTAGAGACCCATGTATGATGACAAACTTTATGAGTAACCCAAACATCCAAAATCTTAGTCAATTTTCTTTGTATGCGGAGTTCAAATGACATATGTGCTTTACCTAGCTTTTGATGCAATAGCTTGGCTCCTCCTTTACCTGGAATCCCATGCTAGATTATTCACATGTCATGTGAACTCGAGTCATCATCTACCCATGCAGACACATCCAAGTACTCTTTGATCACGCGGTCAAAGACTTGCTGCTACTGCGGTGTACAATTCGTACAGAGACTAACCATCTTCAGATTGTGATTGGTTCTTGGGTTGCTTTGTTCATTCGTAGTGGTGGTCCTGCGGGTTCACTATTTCCTAGCCCTTGACAGAAATGCTGTAAACCATAGAGCTTGTTGAGAGAGACCCCACCCTAGGGAATGTGGTTGCCTTCCTTACCCTTAGCTGCAGTTTTTAGGGGATGCTCGTGCTTACCTTCATCAATTGTTGTGTTCTTGAAAGCATCAACATTATTTGCGGGGTGTAGTATCACTTTGAGTGTGACCGAGTCGAGGTTGAAGGTCCTTTGTGAGCCCAACATGAGTGCTTTTTACTCAGCAACATTTTTTATGCACTCGAACTTAAATTAGCTTGAAATCATGCAATTCTTGTTGTTTTGGGTGACTAAGATATACCCAATTCTTGAGCTGTCATGTGTCTTTGATTCGTCAAAATCCATGGCCCACAACTTGTCTGTACACAGACCATTTGACATGCTAGTACTACTGTTGCTACTGCTACTATTGATACAATGTAGTGTACATGTTTCATTACCATCAGTTGGGCAAGGAAGGAGTCCCAACTGCGTGTCTAGTGCGGTTGGAGCTGTCCGTGCAGGAAAACACTCCAATGTTGTTTCTAGGAGGTAGTTGCCAAACATGAGTTCTTTGAAGGCCGATGGTTCATTCCCACCGTTAAGGGGAGTGGCATTGTGCTTCATATACCTCTCAAACACTACTCAAATTTGGTTTCATTTTCCCTTGTATGGAAGCCACATGTGCGACAAATTTGTAGAAAAATATCTGTCTAGCTTGCTGCACCAATGTCTGGTGGGTAGTACAACGTATGCTTCCGGTATGTCCATAACAACTATGTTGATGGATTGGCAGACTCGACCATCATGAGATATTTGGATGGTCGCATCTTGTAGTTCACCAATGGCTCATACTATTGTTCGATCAAGTTGGATGATCCGCGCGGATGTCTCACTCCATTGTGCATTGATCTTTTTTTCAATGGAGAGCGGCATGATGTTGGCTGCCACGCTAGAATCAACCAAGCAGTTGTGAACATTACAGTGAAAAATTTAAAATGATAGTAGGAATGGAGGGAAACTTGAGTTTTCTTCTTCCATCTGGAGTGTGTTGAGCATAGTAGAAATTGATCCGGGAGGTGTGCTTGCTCCCTTTCTAGTAGAGGCTGCGTTGTTCGTTGTTGTCTGTCCCAATGCGTGCAGAAGGATGTGTCGCTGACTCTGGATCTTAGCTATCTCAAACAAACTGATGTTTGCTCTAGTTTTCTTCATGTCATCTGTTGTATTCGAGAGGTAGAATACTCATTGAGGTGTCAGAGGCAAGGCTAATGTTCGCATCGTCCGGTGGGGTGTTCTGCAGTTTGCTGTTGATGGAGGTACTCTTGTCCGCCATTGTCTTCCTAGACTTATTTTGTGTTTTCTTCTTTGGGGTGGCTGGTGGATCAACCTTCCTCATCAACAATATCATCTTTTCTTGTACTTCTTCAAGCGTAAGGAAAACCCCTTTACTCCTAAGATTGTAATGGTCATTTTTTATTGGGGGCTACTTCTCGGTGTTTGTCTTCGACATTTCTTGCGAGTAGTGATATGCATTCACCACATGCCCAAAATTTGATGCTCCATCAAGTGAAATACCTCTACCATTATCTATGTCATATGGTTTCTCCTGCATACTGCTCTCTACATCAAGCATGTGACTTTATATTGAGTTTGCGACTTGCTTCCAGTCCGAACAAAAATTCTCGGGGTGATGTTCTTCGTGGAATGAATAGAACTTGGGATCTGCACATTGATTGATATTGAACACAGAGCTATGAATAGTTCTTTGAGCGGAGTAGTTGTTGCCTGATGAGTTTCTTCCTTGCCTTTGTCTAAGCAGATGGCTACTTGCAAATGTGTCAGTTTTCTGTTGTTTAAGCTCGGACACTTCCGTTGTTAAGTTCTTGATGAGGCAAGTGAGGGTTCCAATATCATTTTCTTCCTTGTCTCTACCCTTACTCACCATCGCTTGGGACTTCTTGCTCGCGTCTGTGGAGTCCTTTGCTGGTTCATCATCCTTGATGACTCGAACCACGCTCAGGTCGTTTTCAACAACAATAGCCTCTTCGCAGTTTTCCAAGAGTGTTGGTTTCGCAACTTGCTTGATGAAGTGTGCAATGCTAGTCGACAATGCGGATGTGTAGGAATCAACAGTGATGGAGTCATGAGGTTTGGTGTCCACTGCAAATTTGTTCAATATGCATGTAAACCTTTGGTTGAAATCTTTTACCTTTTCTTTCCCATCCATCTTCAGGCTACCCAATTCTTTCAGTAACATAGGGATTGTCTTGTCATGAGTAAATGTTTCAAGGAACATGCGTTTGAATGCACCCCAATTCTGTATGGATTTTGTTGGAAGGCTGTGATACCATGCAGTTGCATGACTATCCAAGGTACATGGGAACAATATACAAACTACATCGTCATGCCGTACTTCAAGGGTCTGCAGCTGCAGGTAGAAGTCATCCAAATGATCTTCTGCCTTCACCGTGCTGTCAGGGTTGAACTTGATGTTCATTTTCTCTGTTCGCTTCGGAATCTTATGCAAAACAGTCGGGACAACCAATGTTCCCTGAGTCATCCATGCCAAATTTGGGTCAACCGTCTCTTCTTCTTCTTCTTCCTCCTCCTCTCTGTCAGAATCTGATGGTTCCAGCTCTAAGTCCATTGGATTGTCTCCACCTCCGTCTCCTCCACGGCCTTCCCCTACACCATCGGTACCGAACTCTGATCCCAATATCACAAGGGTGTCTCGTTCTCCTTACCAGAAGACTGAAGGTTCCTCTCCATCTCCAATAGCTTTTTCCAGACCTTCAAGTGTGGTAAGGACTGCCTCTTTCACTGATGATACAACAACCCCTATAGGAGTGGTTTTTGGCTTTCTTGATGTGTATGGAAGATGTTGTATGCATGGGATAAATCTGACTGCTTTTGTGAACTAGCGAGTGATGTAACAGATGGAGCGAATGTGTTGATATGGAATTTCATGTTCAGTCCTGGGAGGTGAGGAGTAAGAAACTGCAAAGTCGCATGTAGGTGAGAGGGAGTCTGAGTTACTTCCTTGACCAGATGGTTGATGAATAAGTGTGAGAGGATGTTTAGCCATATACAACTAGCTTCCCTACTTCGCACTAGAAATGTTGATGGTGCTGGACCCACCAACATTCAGAGGATCACCTCCGTAGGAAGTCCCAACTAGACCTCACACCATTTGGTGTTGGAGTCCCATCCTATGTGATGGCTCAGTTTTCGTTATCTTAAAGATCTCCCTCAATTCATGCTTGTTAGCATAGGAGAGTGGTCTTCATTGTCTTCGAGAAGTGAGGTTCGTGTGCCTAGTGAGTATAAGTGTTACTTTTGTTAATGATTCTTTCACTGTAGAGGGAGAGAGGGTGAGAGTGAGCTCCAAGTCAGTTGGGAGAAGTCCCAACTCAGCTAGGAACACAAAAAACAACAGGACATGCATAGCTTCTGGCAGAACAATCCACACAGATGCAACAGTCACAACACATAAGGGAAGATAACACGTATAACACTCAGTGGATCAGTCCGCACGAGTGCAACAATTTTTATAGCAAGTTTTATGTGAAATTCCTATCTGATGTATGGGAGAGTAGTATACACAAGCGAGACAATGCTAACAGCATATACAACACATTTCCATTAACATATGTTAATTACAACAAGTGAATTAGTTCAAGGTTGAAACATAGGTTCTGTTATCTCAAAATATGGTCCTAGAAGGTTGCAGACCAGGCAGACCTCAAGTAACTATTTCAAACCTACTTTAGGTTGAGGCTTAGCCTCCCCAACCATAGAGGGCTCTCTCAAAGGATTAATGTTTTTGATTATGATTAAGATGGCTAACTCTTGTGGAACGAATGTAAAAATATGAATGGTGGAAACACAATTAGAAACTATCCATTGGGCTTATGGATTCAACATCAGTTCAGTATAAAAATGGTGTCAACCTTACATAGAAGTCAGGGCATTCAGCATTCAACACATTCAGAACATACCAAAAACATAAGGACCACACAGTCTATGAATGTATATAGGAAGTTAGAGCACTATGAGTTAATTCTAAGTGATTACACATCCATACCATTGCAAATATTGGGAAAATAACAACACAACACATTCTGAATATTGAATCCCTCTTGAGTCCTGAGAAGCAAAGCCAATCTTGTATTACTAAAACATAGTTTTTACATAAAGCCAAATATCAAAGCTTTTTTCAATAAATTTCCAACCCTTAATACATTAGTTCTTCTCCCATATATAGAGTTCATGTAGATTCCTTCCTCCAACATGAGGGGAATTCGAATTCCTCCTAATTTGACACATATTGACACTTAAAACTAACTATTTAATACAAAGGACAACTAACTAGGAACCCTAGAGACCTAATACAACTAGGAGTGTAACTCCTTATTATGATTCCAACAACCTTATCTCAACATATAAAGAATTATTTGACACCTAAAACTCCATGAAGTCGAATTTGATGGTGCTCATAACCTTCCAGCTGGCCCTTGATGACTTATCCTTTTGTTGTTCCTAGAAACTAGGAGACTGTCCCTTGCTCTGTTCTGGCTAAAAAACAGGTCTTGGGACAGAGCTCATAACTTCTCATAAAAACTGTATTTGGAAAAACTGAAGGAGGATTTTGTGAACCAATCCATGCTGAACAACAACCTCTCTTGGTTTTTTGAAACATCTTTCCTACCACCCAAAATGAGTCTTTGAAAAACATGTGTAAAAGTATGCTTGTGAAAAACTGCACTTACAATAGTTTCGTAGCTCAAGTTTGATCATTCATTTCTCTCAAATCATAATGGATTTGAAGAAAGTGGAAGAGGTTTTTGTACTTCCGAATCGTAGGAATGAAAAAATCTTTCACTTTTCAGAGATGAGTTTTTAACTACTTGGTAATCCCCTTGGAAGTCGACTTCTCTTTTCATAACATAAAACTTTGGAGCTCATAAAAGTCTTTCCTTTCCTTATTTTGCCTTTGCTTGATGTTTATACCTTGTAAGTAATCCCTTTCAGCTGCCCATTCTCAAAAATATATCCTTTTGTCTTACAAAAATGGTCCATCAAATCACAATATGCAGCTACAACAGTTTTGTAGCGCGCTACGAAATTGCTGTGCGTTAGGCATCACTTACAACAGTTTCGTAGCGCGCTACAAAACTGCTGTGTAATTTCAAAACACAGCTTTAAGACAAAAATTTTACCTTTTTGAGTCTTTCTTTTTCTTGAAATGGATTTCTCCACATGTCATTAATCTTGTTCAAAACTGAATATAATAAACACCATCCTTCAAGGAAAACTTTCAAAATGTAATCTATATCAAAATTTAGGATTACCTTACATGCCTTGCTTGAGCCTTCAAAGAACTCTGATGTATGCTGACCCTGAGTTTGCCAAGTACTTCTTATGTATGAAAGTAGCATGAGAATAACCAAGACCAATTCTCCCTTACCTTACCCTTTTCCTTTGAAATCTTTTCAATGATAACAATGGCTCCACTTGGGATAGTGTGCCCTTGTGGTACACTAAGAACTCGCAGGTCCAGTGCCTTATCCTCTTATGATAAACGGAAATTTGTTTGACAAGCATCCCATTTAAGCTTCTTGGGTCTTGACCTCAGGCTTAAGCTTGATGATCACTGTAGGAGAAAGAAATCTATATCTACTGAAAAATTCTCAGTCAACCTTGAGCTTATTTGCATTTTCCTACCTACCTACTAGCTGCAATTTCCACTTTAGGTCAAGCAACATGATATTTCCAATAAAGCCAATCAATTGTCCTTTTTGATATTGGAGGCTCTTGACTACATTCAACCTCAAAATAACCATGATAGTGAGATGACCAAATCAACTTATAATGTATATGATCTTCATAATGCAAATGCAAATGAAATACTGATGTGCAAAACTTTGCCATGTATTCATTTATAGGGTCAAAGAAAACATGGTTCTTTTGATAATCATCATAACATTCTATCTCTTTAGACAATTGATCCTCAGCCACACAAAATTCCTTTGATGTGCTATCCAACTACCTTTCTGCATGATTCCCATAGACAATGTAATTTTCTTCATTATAAAGATCATTCTTTGATGCAAGCTGCTGCAAGGAATTACAAAAATGAACAACATTTTCCTCTGCCGGAGGGTTATAAAAGTTATCTTCCAGTACTTTTCCTTGGTGTTTTCAATCAATTTCATACTCACTGTGATCAAAATCTTGGCAATTTTGCTGCATCTTCTCATTTATATCAAAGGATGAAACATGATTTTCATAAGTAAACCCTTCGTATCTTCATGCTGCATTTCATGAGATTTTATACTTTCTTCTTGGTGTTGAAATGCATTGTTATGAAGAGCCTCTAAAAT
>APFE030083245.1:0-32407 GCA_000404065.3 Pinus taeda
GAAGTGTTATACCACCATTCAGCCAGAGGCAACCATTTCACCCATTGTGTCTGTTTATCAGATACAAAGCAACGAAGATATCCTTCCAAACAATTGTTTACTATCTCAGTTTGTTGATCAGATTGAGGATGATAAGATGCGCTATCAGTTAACTGAGTACCAAGACAAGAAAATAATTATGTCGAAAAGTTTCGAGTGAAAATGGGATCTCTGTCACTTACAATAATCTTTGGGCTTCCATGTAGCTTTTGAATTGTTTCCATAAATGCAGTAGAAGCTGTACTTGCTTTAAATGGATGTGATAATGCATAAAAGTGTGCATACTTGTTAAGTCTGTCAACTACCACCATGATGACACTCTTTCCCTCAGACTTGGGTAAACCTGTGATAAAATCCATTGAAACCTTTTCCCAACATTGGCTTGGAATGGATAAATGTTGTAATAGACTTGGTGTCTTAATTGTTTCAACTTTATTTTGTTGGCAAACCAAACATTCCGCCACAAACTTTTGAATATCTGATTTAAGGCCATCCAAAAAAAAAATCCTTCTTAACCCTGTGATAAGTTTTTAAAAATCCCGAGTGCCCTCCTAAGGGAGAAGTGTGCAATTCCATAAGAATCTTTTGTTTTAGCTGGGAATTCTTACAGAGGTATAAGCGATCTTTGTACCATAATGAAAAATTTTGCCAACTAAACGTATCCAACGTACTAGAATCTTGTTGTAACTTTCGAATAAGTGCCCACACTTCTTCGTCATTCTTCCATTCCTCCCTTGCTTCATTTATCCAATTTGTTTGGATAATCGAAATGGCGCACAACAATGCTTCCACATCCTCATCCTTTCTTGAGAGTGCATCTGCCACCACATTTTACTTCCCTTTTTGTAGATGATTTCAAGGTCATAACCCAACATCTTTGTGACCCACTCTTGTTTCTCTTCAGAGGATAATCTTTGTTCTAAAAAGTATTTAAGGCTATCATGATCCATTTTTACCTTGAAGTGTCTTCCCATTAGGTAGGGTCGCCATTTCTTAAGTGCATGGAGTATTGCCAACATTTCCTTCTCATATATAGCTTTGTGTAAAACCTTTCCCTTGATTCGATGACTTTCAAAGGTAATGGGTCTTTCATCTTGCATTAAAACAACACCAATTCCATTTCATGAAGCATCACATTCCACAATAAAGGTTTTTGTGAAGTCTGGTGTAGCTAAGATAGGTGCTTGGCACATTGCCTCTTTAATATGTTCGAAGGCCTTTGTTGCTTCTGGAGTCTATGAAAATGCATCTTTCTTCAATAGTGTTCTTAGAGGTGCTGCTATTCTCCCATAATTCTTAACAAACTTGTGATAATACTCGGTCAACTCAAGAAATCCTTGCAGATGCTTTATGGATGTGTGGATTCTCCATTCCTTAATGGCTTTAATTTTGCTAGGGTCTACCTTAACTCCTTCATGAGATACAATATGACGCAGATATTCCACCTCTTGTACTCCAAAGAAACATTTGGATCTTTTTGCATATAATTGTTTTTCCTCAAATAGTTGTAGCACCCTGTCAACATGTTCAACATGATGCTTCTAAGACTTGTTGTAGATTAGTATATCGTCAAAGAATACTAGCACAAATTTTCTATGGAATGGTTTGAAAATTGAATTCATCAAACCTTGAAATGTTGAGGGTGCATTGGTAAGGCCAAAAGGCATGACAAAAAATTCATAATGGCCCTCATGAGTTCTAAATGCTGTTTTCGGAATGTCTTCAGTCTTCATTCTGATTTGATGATATCCTGAATGAAGATCCAACTTGGTGCAGTAAATTGGTCCATGCAATTCATCTAGTAATTTATCAATGATCGGAATGGGAAACTTATCTTTAATAGTGAGCTTGTTGAGCTCCCTATAATCCGGATACATGTGCCATGATCCATCCTTCTAGTGCACCAATACTAATGGAGCAGAGAAAGAACTTTGACTCGGTTGAATTATACCAACCTCTAGCATTTCTGCAACCATACATTCAATTTCACTCTTTTGGGCATAAGGATATCTGTACGGCTAGATGTTTGGAGTAACACTTCCTGGAATCAAATGAATAGCATGATCATGATCATGAATAGGTGGGAGACCTTTGGGAGTCTCAAATACCTTGGAATGATTTTCCAAGACTATTTGGAGATCCGGAGAAATAGATGATTCCAATGTGGAAACATCTAGCGAACATAATTATGCAATTACACCTTTCCGTTCCTTTTTTAGAAGCTTTGTCATACCATTAGAGCGGATTATCTTTCCCAGTTTCCCTGCAATACCCCTTAATTCAACTTCCTTTCCTTCCACAGAAAATTTCATGAAAATTTCTTGAAAATTAAAAGCTATTGTACCGAAGGATTGTAGCAATTGGACTCCTAATACAACATCAACACCTCCCATTGGAATGGAAAGCATTTGGGATAGTCAATACATATTCTCCCATGGATAGCTTGATATTATGGCACTTTCCAGAGCAATTTATTGTTCCTCCATTTGCAACCATCACTTGACACTCTAGTGTTGGATATAAGAAGAAATTCAATTCTTTTGCTACCATACAATGAATAAAATTGTGGGTACTTCCTTAATCAATCAACACTATTACCTTTTTCTTCTTGATTTGTCCTTCTATCTTGATGGTTTGAGGAGTGGTAATTTCTGCCAATGCATTACAAGATATGGTCGGATTCATTTGTTCTTCATCTAGGCTTTGTTCCTGGAGTATATCCTCTCCTTTTGACCTTTCTTGCTCCTTTTCTTCTTCCTCTTCACAATCTATGTAGAAGAATTTCTTCTTAATACACTTATGACCTTTAGTGTATCTGCTATCACAACTGTAACAAAGCCCTTTTGCTCTTTTTTCTTCCAATTGTTGTGGTGTCAACCTTATAGGTTGTGGAAGACTAGCAGCAACAACACTTCCATCTTTATAGTTGTGAGTGGTATGCTTCCTAGTTGCCATAATTTTTCTTTCCATTTTTCTTGCTAACCTGAATGCCTTCTCTAATGAATCAAGTTCCCAAAGGAAAACGTCATGTTGGATATTATCCTTCAAAGACCCTATGAACAGATCAATCCTACGCTCCTCTGGAATATCTTTTACCCTTATGTTCAATTTTTGGAACTCCTCAATGTGCTCCATTATTGAACCCTTTTGTTTGAGACTTATCAATTGGCTAAAAAAAGTGTTGCTTTTTGTATCCTCATAATGTGCTATCAACTCTTCCGTAAAAATTGTCCAAGTGATAATTTTCTTACGAGAGCAAAGCCATTGATACTATACAAACTGATTTGGTTCCAAAAATAAAGTTGCAATACGTACCTTTTGTGTGTTTTTCACATTATTGAGATCGAAAAATTGCTCCATCTGTAATATCCATGTTGCGAGATCCTTGCCATCAAACTTCCTCATATCAATTTTCGGAATATGGTGGGTCTTCACTCCAACATTAGAGTCTATCAAATCATGACTAACATTTCTTTTGTTCTCATTATGAGTTTCGTTTAGTACCCTTTCACGATTAGTGACCATTTCTTGTAGCAACTTGTTCATATTTATCTTCAATTCTTCCATCTTATCATCCATGCCATCAATTTTAGCGTCCCTGCCATTCATATTAGCTTCCATGCCATCCATCTTAGCTTCCACACCTTTCTTTAAAAAATCCATCTTAGCTTCTACACCTTTCTTTAAACCATCCATCTTAGCTTCCACATCTTTCCTTAAACCATCCATCTTAGATTATGTTGCTTTTTGTGCAACTGACACTTGTTGTAGTTGTTCTTGTAATATTGATATATCATGTAGCATTTCTTCCTCTTCTTCATGAGTCATGCCAGAGATTTCAAGTTGCTTAATAGGTGTTTGCATTTTCATTCCTCAGGGCATTAGTTTCTGATAATGATGCTCTACTAGCCCTTTAAATTCCTTCAAATAAATTTTCAAACCAATCTTAAGCAAAAATTTAAAAGAATCTACACACCTTTTCTCACTTTGTGGGGGCTTTATATTGCCTCTGATGTACCTCTATACTTTTAGATCATCCAGTTTTGAAATTGTGACCTGTAGTAGCCCTTTGTGTCCTCTTTCCATTGCCACTAGTCTGATCCAAATTGGATTCTCCAAGGAAGAGTTATGTGAAATCTCCCACAGTGAGCTGATTATAGACTATTTCAGTAGAGCGAACTTGTATGACGTTCCATGAGTCATTGTTTCGGCCTTTTCCTCTGAAAAATATATACAAGAAACTACAGTCCGTCCTCTTTCTGTACCTTCTTAAGAAATTTCAATCTGATGCTCAAAGAGAAAGTTATGACAATTTTCCCCAGGTCACCTGTTTGGAATGTAATTTAGGAGTCTATAAAAAGACCCAATTCCTCAGAGCATATCTCCAAAAATATAGCATGAAAGGCTCTAAAATTAGGAGCCAAGGTTTAGCACAATTTCTTCTCAAATGGGTTCTTTTTTAGCTTCTAAAACATAGAAGAAAAAATTTATAGCGAAAATGCCCCAATGACTTATTTGGAGCAACAAAACCCTAAAATCCAAAGCTCTGATACCAAATGTTATGAAACCAGCTCAAGAAAAGATAGAAAAGATAGATCAACACCTTAGAATTTAGCCTCTTTGAGGGGGAAACCTCCTTTACATTACATAAATGAACAATTCTTCGATGATTCAAATGACAAAACATTGCTTCTATACATAGGATTCTAAGGAGTCACAATATAACCCAACTGACCTAACAATAATAATATAAAGCCACAAAAATAACAATAGAGGGATTCTATCGGGCATAGTAATAAAAATATGGGGACAATAGGAGCACAAGAATATTAATAAGGGATACAACTAGAATAGTAGTGGGGTAATCACTAGTATTATAAGGACCTAACAAGTAAGGACCCCATTTATTTAGAATACCATGGTGCAAAAGCCATACACTACTTTTCTTCACCAAACTCAGGTGTATACATGAATTAGCCTTGACGAACCCAAGTATAGATTTTCAAATATTCATATGTATCAAACTTCTGATTCTGATATGTAAACCTTTGACCCATCATTATGGTATTTTGTTCCATCATTTTGTCACCTCTAAACTGACCTGAGGATTCATCTGTTTATGATACACTTGTTCTGTTACAAGTGAGTTGCCATCAAAGACAACACATGCATCATAATGCCAACAATGCCCCCCTTTGCACATGATGTTAGCCATGTAGGTGTTGATCACCTCAACCTGTAGAAACCTATTAGATACATCAAATAACCATTATTCAAACACCAAGATATTCTCCCCCTTTGACATCAAAGGAAAAAGGAGAACCAAATCTCCCCCTTTAGATTTTATTTGCACCATTATACTGCCCATGCTCCCCTTGAGCACATGCTGAATCTTCAGAAAAGATTTTCAAATGAAGAAAATCGCTCTATAACTCCACAATGTATGACCTTTCTATCACCATGGACTCATACTTACATCAATCACCCAACCAAGTGGGGATACATCTTTGACACTACCACACAACCAATTGTGATTACATATTTGACATGTGCTCAAAAGTCCATACATGATTAAATATGAAAATTATTACATAATAGGTCTCCACATGAACATTACATCAAATGATAGATATGGCATTAATGAGTGAGACCAAGATATCTTACAAGTAGCATAATTCAGCAACCATAATTCCAACAATGCATTATATTATGCAAGGCTAATGCTCCCCTCGAACCTATGCTACCTATTCATTCTGAAAAAATCATTCATCAAATGATCTTCATTAATGAGATAAATATCAATGAGAAAAACATAACTCAATATCATATCAACAAACTGTACCCATCAACACCAGGACAAAAAATCAAATGATAACTATCAAAAGCATGTCAAAGGTTGATTTTGAGTCTATCCCATTGTTTTTCTATAAGAGCAAAACATACGTTACTATCTCAAAAGAAACTTGCGTATATACATGACTATACTTCATGAAACCTGTATATAGACAACAACCTTCTGAAATTTCACCTATAGATTGAGTATACTAGATTAACAACAAAATGAGGCAGATACAAGTCCTAGTTTTCGTCTGAGATATTCAAATGGTTCTTTGGGAAGGGGCTTATTATATATATCAAAATCTTGTTCTTTGGAGGGAACATACTCCAATTTAATCTTTTGCTCAAGCAATTGTTCTGATAGAAAGTGATACTTAATAGGTATATTCTTGGTTTTGGAGTGCACAATAGGATTTTTTGAAATAGTAATAGAACTTGTATTATCACATAGGATGGAGATGGGTGGAGAACATTTGATTTGTATATCCTGTAATATTTTCATCATCCAAAGAAGTTGTGTGCAACAAGATGCAACAACCACATATTTTGCTTCCGCTGTAGATAAGGCAATGGAACTTTGTTTGTTGTCGAACCAAGATACCAATCGAGGCGCCATCTAAAATGAACCTCCACTAGTTCTTTTCCGATCATCAACATTTTCAACCCAATCTCCATTCATGTATGAATGAAGGGTAAGATTTGCATCTTTAGGATACCATAGACCAAAGTCTTGGTTTCCTTAGAGATATTTGAATATTCTCTTTAATACCTCAAGATGTAATTCCTTTGGATTAGATTGGAAACATCCAATAATCCTGACTACCTACATGATATCTAGTCTGTTAGGTATTAGATAAAGCATATTGTCAATCATAGACCTCCACTCTGGTTGGTTTACTGTGGGAGAATCATCATTAGAGCTAAGGCTACATCCTATCATCATGGGAGTCAATACAGGTTTGCAATATTCCATCCCATACTTCTTTAGAATTTTCTTGAGATATTTCCTTTGTGAGAGAAAGATGCCATCTTTTTCCTATTGCACTTGTAGACCAAGAAAATAGTTTAGTTCCCCAAGTAAATACATTTCAAATTCTTGTTACATAAGAGAAGAAAATTTTTGACTCATAGATTCTTTATTACTGCCAAAGATGATACCATCAACATAAACAAAAATAATTAGCAATTTATCACCCTGAATGTTTGTGTACAATTTGTTGTATATGGATCCTTTTGTGAAACCTTGTTGTTGAAGATATTTTTGAAGACAACAATACCATGCCCATGGAGCTTGTTTTATCCCATATAAGTCCTTATTGAGTTTGCATACAAGTTTTTCATCATTCCCCAAAATGAATCGTTCTGGTTGTTCAATATATACTTCTTCTTCTAAATCTCTATTAAGGAAAGTAGATTTTACATCCCTTTGATAAGATTTGAAATTTTGAAAACATGAAAATGAAAGAAACATTCTTATGTCTTCAACTTTGGCTACTGGTGCAAATGTTTCTTCAAAGTCCATACCTTCTTGTTGAGCATAACCTTTATAAAAAATCTATATTTGTTACTAATGACCTCTCCAATTTCATTCAACTTATTTTTGAATGTCCATTTTGTGCCTTTTAGTGTCAGTCTTTTCAGCCTTCCTCCAGTGATCAAATATGCTCTTACAAAGTTATTTTAAGGTGTCAAGGACAAATTTTATCATTTCAGTGGGTCTTCAAGTAAAATTTGGTCACTAGGCATTAGGTCTAGGGTTTGCTTTCACTCCTTTCAAAGTTGTCCAGATGTCGGTCTATGTCACTATTTAGCTGTGTCTACCATCATTCAGAGGGTTTTCATGATCATGTCAAGTTCCACTGGGTCATTTTACACCTTATTCATGCTTCACTTGCGCCTAGGTAAGGTCATTTCCCTCTCCTAGGGTTTTGAAGGCAATTTCTCTTGGACGGTCAAATCATCGGAAAAAATTGTAACCTGATGTTCATACATCTTCCCCTATCCTTAAAGTACCTTATCAAACATTTCCCATCACTGAGATCCCCCAAATTCCTCATTTTCGCACAAACCCTAGTTTCTTGCTACAACCTGGCAATTTTCTAGGTCGGGCCTGTGTTTTTCCTTTTTGGACCCCTTCCCCTCACTCAATTTCTGAGATTCCACTTTCCCCTACTTCCTAACATCCCTCCATACTTCCTAAAATTTTCTCAAGAATTTAGAAGCTCCCTATCCCCTTCATTTCGCTTCATCTCGACAAATCTCTTGTTCCACACATCAGGGTAGGTTTCACACAAATGATGTTTCTGAGCAAGGAAAGATGAATTTGGAAAAAATGAGAGAGGTTTTTGTCCGAAACAGACCAAGGAAGAAAAAAAAATTCACTTTTTACACAGGTGTCATGGTTTTGAAAAAATGTCAAAAATACAATTGCCTTGGGATAATTGATGCACCTCTTAAGTGACCTCGGGAAAATCACGTTTACTCCTAGCTTGGTTGGTCCAATGACTTGCTTGATGACTCAAATGACAACTAGACACAAAGATATTTCCAATGAGCTATCATGAGCTCAATTTGGAGTTGAGGAAGGCATCCAAACGTCGACTACAACAACACTTTGCCTTGAGGCAGCTTCATTTGGCACATTTTGACCAGTCTTGGGAGATTTGATTTTTGACAGGGAAAATGAACTCCAAAATGAAAACCTCCTACTGGTTAGAACATAGATTCAACGATATTTCCAACGAGCTATCCTGCGACAAATTTGGACACTGGGAAGGCCTCCAAAAGTCACCTAGAAAAGGTAGTGATGCACAGGAGGAGGAGCGCGACACATATAACCAGGGCGCGACGCACACAGACAGGGGCACGATGCACAGAGATAAAGCACCCAGAACGTGACAAAACTCCTTTAGATCTCTTTTGAAGCCCTCTAATTGCATGGTAGGCTCTCAAACTCACTTGTGCATCCAATTCGATAAAGATATGGTGGATTATTGCTGGTGATTGAATGAAAAAGCATTCCATAAAGCAAACACAAGAAGACATCAAAGGAAAACCATTTCTACGGTTGTGAAACAGTATCATTGTTGCCAAGGCTTGATTTTCCTACCCTACCCCTGTTCCTTATTCCCCCATGTCATTTGTCCTATTATCACTACCCTAACACTACCAAACTCACATTCCCTTTCCCCCTCCTCCTATTGCTCAATAGAAACCACAAAACCCTACCCCATCAGAATACCCAAACTCCTCCCATATCCCTAAAAAAGTTCTACCTATAAACCCTATCCCCATTTCATCACTCCCTTCCTAACATTCGTTATTTCATTTGTTCCCCTTGGTAACAGATACTACAAAGGCACCCAGTCTCACACCATCATCAAAGGGTAGCCTAGGTACAGTATACACAACAGTCATGGCATGGAGACACACAGTGATTGGCAAAAGAAAACAAGGACAGGTACATGCTCAGGCACATGAAAAACCATTATTGGGCACACAACAAGGTTTGTAAGGCATGAATAAGGAATTTGAACGCAAATTTGAGCAAAGCAACAAAAGAGGCAAAAGAGGGAAAAGAGCAAGATTGGCTTCGAATCTTGGCTAAAGCTTCCTTAGCACATCATAGCACTCCATAGAGAACCTCCAGCCCAAATTTCAAGGAATTTGGGAAAATTTTGGTCACATGACAAATTTTTGGCACAAAAACAAGTTTTTACTCTATACGCGCTGCGCCACTGGCGTGACGCGTAAGATTGGGAGCTCCAAATGAGAAATGGTTTGCTTTTTTGGATTCGCATGCAAAATCAAAATTACTGGCACAGGGAGAAAGAAATTTGGAGAAGATCTTGGCCACCAAAAGGGAAAAATACAATAAAAAATGGCCTCACTGCCCGTATTTTGACACACAGGAAGCAGTCTTGGGAGAATTAATATTTTGAGGGGTAAATGAGCTCCAAATTAAAAAATTAGATTTGGGTTGGAAAGTTGACGGGACAGGCTTTCTAACGAGCACACTTGGGAACATTTTGGACTCCGTAACATCCCTCAAAATTGGCCTCAAAGTGGCGCGATGCATACAGGAAAAGGGCGCGACGCATATAGGAAAAAGGGCCAGAATGCCTCCATTTCGCGAAATTTCGCTTCCCGACTTTTTGTAAGTGGGCCCACTCATATGCACTTCAATTTTTCGGCAGCTAAGGTGGTTTTATAAGTATTTTCACTCCAAATGGTTAGTTATCCAAGTGGCAAAGGAAGGCAAAGGGCCACCCAAGCCATTTGTCATGTTTGTGGCGCTGCACCTGTAGCTGATGTTTGGCTCTCCACCTTCGTTTTGTGATGATTTAAGTAACTCCCCAACCCTTGGAAATTCTATCTTGTCATGGCACATTCTATATATTGTATTCAAACTATTTGCAAAGGGTTGGTTGGCTTGTAACTTCTCGGAGAGTGTGGGAAAGAAACTCTGTTTCTGCATTGTATATTTTTTAGAGAGGATTAATGAAAGGTAGTGGCTCTGTTTCATGAGATTCATGAGGTTGTGAGTGTAGCAAATGTGTCTCTTATGTTTCATATGTATCTTGTTATGTTTCATAGTTCATTTCATATTCATTTCCAGTGAAGTTTTTTGAGTTAGGTAAGGTAGAATTCAATTTTATTGCTTTGCCTGTGGGAAAATTTCATGTTTAGTGTTCATTCTTCTGTTGAAAAGGATTCATGTTGTCCATGCCCTTTTCACCCTCTTAATCAATCTCTCCATTCTGCACTATATTAAAATAAAGTGCTAGGCTTTCCACCTATCTTGCCTCACGAAGTAATCCGTGCCTTTATATTAAGTTCTTTGTTCATTGAGGTCCATTGGTCCCATATCATCCCAGAAACACAATCATTCATAAAAATCACTTCGTGTATTCATATTCACTTACTAGCCTAAGATAAATAGTTCACTGTAAGTCATCTCAAGCCTTTTCATTTATCTATTCACTGAGTGTGACTCAGAGAGAGCCCTCTCCTCTTCTTGTAGGGCTAGCTACCAGACTGAGCATGGTTTGTGGTTACCCTGAATTTTTCCTTCTTTCAGCCTAAGGTGGATTTAGGTGCTAACATAGTGGCGACTCCAATGGGGACGAAAATGGTTTGCTTGAAGATTGTCTTGCCCGAGGACATATCTCAAGTTTAGTTCTGATGGTTGATGGTGGACAACAATTAGACAGAAGATGGCTGAAATCATTCACTTGTTGACTCCATTTACTGAAGAAACCAGCAATTGGGGCTTCATGGTGACTCCACTAGAAGACTAACTCTTTCTCTGCGAAAATGGAAGGATCTTACACAAATTCCGGGTATCCAAAGTGGAATGGTATTCAGGACCTACTATACTTTCTTGTGAATTACTTCTTTGTTGTCCTTGAAGCTCTGCTGAAAGTTTTTGAGAACTTGTTGTATGTTAAAGGTGATCAAAATGTTCACTCGATCTATTGAAAAAGTGTAAATAGTGAGTTTCCCTTTGATCCTGGCCTCTTTACTTTTCCTACATCTTATGATGATTCTCTGCAAAGTGATGAGCCTAAAGAAAACAAAACTGATCCCATAGCTCTTGTACATATTCCTACAGCTGTTATAATCCCAGATAGGTATAAACCTCTTGTTTTACCTTCTGTTCTTCATGCTTTCCCCAAAAACTATGATCTATACTTGCCAAGATTTGACGGTGAATGTAAGAATGTCAATGCTGAGCAACATGTGTAGAATGTTGAGACTTTTCTAGGCCTTTTTGAAATTGATGAAGAAGATGTCAGTATAAGGCTTTTTGCTCTTTCCTTGCAAGGCAAAGTCGAGAGTTGGTTCAAAGCCCTCCCTGATGCGAGCATCACAGATTTACAACAGTTCATCGAAGTTTTTCTTGACAGGTGGAGGATCAAACAAAACCTTTTCCTTATCGTAGAAGAGTATAATCAGTTGGAAGGACTGCTAGGGGAGACAGTACAACATTTTTCTTCCAGATTTAATCAATTTTATTATTCAATGCCGGTTGATATAAGACCCCCTCCTGGATCTGCTCTCTTGCACTACCCAGGTGCCTTTGATCCAGAAATGGAGTTTTAGCTGAGAGAAAAGAATGTCGCAACACTTGAAGAGATTCAAAACAATGCAGTAAATGTAGAGGCTCATTTGCTGATCAGAAGGGCAAGGTTGAAAGAAGAAGAGATGAAAAACTTGGGTCCAGAGAAAACTACACCTTCAGAGGAAAAGCTTGACATTTTGGTGAGTGCAGTAGAAGAGACGGTGAGGAAAATGACTACAAAAGATGAAAATGACGTTCATGAACAAGTGGTCGATCCAAAACATTTTGTTTCTTATCTTGGTAGTCATAAGGATTCTTTTGTAGATCATCTTGGAGAAGAAAGACTTGTTGATATGACATGTATGTTTGATGACGTGTTTTATATTGACGAGTTGCCTCAGTTTGATCAGTATGATGATGATGATTATGCTCTCCAAACAAAAGCTAATCTTGCAGACAAATCAACAGCTAGTTTGTGGGATGAGAAAGTCTGCTTACAGTAGCTCGAGTATAGTGATCAAACGATGCATATCAGCTATGAAAACGATAAGGAAAGTGTAGCAGATTTTGAAGTAAGTGAAGGATCTTTTCCTTTGTGATTTGATTCATGTCAGTTCATTACAGATAATTTCCATGCAATCAGACATCAGCTATCGACAAATATTAATTTGGATCCTCTTGAGGGCGATGAAAACTTTGTTCTAGACTTCTTATATTCAGAGTTCCAACCCACAAATGCCATTAATAGTAAGGTTGCACATGAAGACACAGAAGCTGGCATATATGATCAAACGATACAAGAAGATTCCTTACCTTTATGTTTTGAATCATTTCAGTTTTTGCGGGGTAAATTGCATAGTAAATATTCAAACGAAAGGCTTGTAGGAAATTGAAAATCTCTCAGCTTTAAAGTTGAGGATGAGACAGATGGCGAAATTTTTGAACAGGTTGTTAATAAGAAATCTTCCCCTGAAATAATTGATGAATTCATTTTGGATACATAACCAGATTTGCAGCCACTAAACACAATTCAAGGTCAGATTACAGATGAAGGTGAGGTAGCCGAAATACATGATTTAATGATGCAAGAGGATTTTGTACCCTTGTGTTACAAAGCATTTCAGTTGATAAGGAAGAATTTTCGTAATATCTCTAAAGAAAAGGATGAACCACCAGTAGGATGTCTTACAGTTTCAATAGATACATCGCAACAATATCCTCAAGTTTTTGACGATCCTTTTGATCATGTGTTAGATTCTGTTTGCTGTAAAACTTCTTCTCCATTAGCCAACCATGAAACAAAAGAGAATGTTGATAATCATCTGTTTCAAGGGTCACCTTCATTGTCTTGTTTAACAGATTGTTCATTTCATAGCCCATACCAAACCTTGCAGTCATATGAGGAGATTGAGAAAGGAGGCTTTGGTTCTGTTTGGAATCAACAACAGAGTTTGGTTCTTCACGAAATTCAGGATCCTTTTGACCGCTTGCTGCAATCATCAGAGAAAGATAGTGCAGATGTGAGGAAAATTTTAATATCCAGCTATGAAGATCACTTGGACTAGAGCAGTAATGTGTTAATGGAAATCAATGGCGATGCTTATGAAGATCCTTTTGCAATATCCTTGAATTCATCCAGCCAATTCATGTTTCGCAAGTCTGTCAGCAGTGAACTTGATTCCAAGTTTCCATGGGAGTTGCCTTTCGATTCTTCCCTTTTCCAGCGCATCAGTAAGCATTTGGGAAGAAATCAAACATCAACCATAATGCTTACTTGGTTGCATTGGCTATTCCATCTCACTTAACCGGGTGGTGGAAAGAGTAATTAGGGTAGGTTTGCTGAATAAGCTCAAATATGAGCATCTTTCTAGTTTGTTAGTTAGGATTAAGTCATGCCTGGTTTCATTATGGTTTTCATTTTGAGTCTTCAGTCAGATTCCATCTTCATAATGTCAGTTTCTGTGTTTAACTCCATAGCCCAATGGATGAAGGCATTGTCTATCTCTTAGAGAGATCTGTTGTTCTTGGCACCTCCAAGGAGCTACCATCCCCCATTGGAGCCAATGTTAGTGTCAGTCTTTGCAGCTTTCCTCCAGTGATCAAATATGCTCTTACAAAGTGGTTTTAAGGTGTCAAGGTAAAATTTTATCATTTCAGTGAGTCTTCATGTAAAATTTGGTCACTAGGCATTAGGTCTAGGGTTTGCTTTCACTCCTTTCAAAGTTGTCCAGATGTCAGTCTATGTCACTATTCAGCTGAGTCTACCATCATTCAAAGGGTTGTCATTATCATGTCAACTTCCACTGGGTCATTTTACACCTTGTTCATGCTTCAGTTGCACCTAGGTAAGGTCATTTCCCTCTCCTAGGGTTTTGAAGGCAATTTTGTCTTGGATGGTCAAATCATCAACAAAAATTGTATCTTGATGTTCATAAATCTTCCCCTATCCTTAAAGTACCTTATCAAACACTTCCTATCACTGAGATCCCCCAAATTCCTCATTTTTGCACAAACCCTAGTTTCTTGCTACAACCTGGCAATTTTCTGGTTGGGCCTGTGTTTTGCCTTTTTGCACCCCTTCCCCTCACTCAATTTCTAAGATTCCACTTTCCCCTACTTCCTAAAATCCCTCCATACTTCCCAAAATTTCCTGAAGAATTTACAAGCTCCCTATCCGCTTCATTTTCCTTCATTTCGACAAATCTCTTATTCCCCACATCGGGGTAGGTTTCACTCAAATGATGTTTTTGAGAAAGGAAAGATGAATTTGGAAAAACTAAGAGATTATTTTTTCCACAACAGAACAAGAAAGAAAAACTTCCTTCAATTTTTACACAGGTGTCATGGTTTTGAAGAAATGTCAAAAATACAATTGCCTCAGGAGAATTGATGCACCTCTGAAGTGACCTACGGAAAACCAAGTTTTCTCATAGCTTGGTTGGTCAAATGACTTTCTTGATGATTGAAATGATAGTTATACAGAAATATCTTCCCAATGAGCTATCATGAGCTCAATTTGGAGTTGAGGAAGGCATTCACAAGTTGACTGCAACAGCACTCTGCCTTGAGGCAGCCTCATCGGCATATTTTGACCAGTCTTGGGAGATTTGATTTTTGACAGGGAAAATGAACTCTAAATTGAAAACTTATGGTTGGGTTGGAAAATAGACTCAAAGGTATTTCCAACAAGCTATCCTAAGCCCAATTTGGACACTAGAAAGGCCTCCAAAAATCACCTGGAAAATGGAGCGACGCACAGGAGGAGAAGCGCGACGCATATAACCAGGGCGCGACGCACACAGACAGGGGCGTGACGCACAGAGATAGAGCACCAAGAACGTGCCAAAACCCCCTCAAATATCTTGTGAAGCCCCTCTAATTTCAAGTTAGGCTCTCAAACTCACTTGTGCATCCAAATCGATAAAGATATCGTGGATTATTGCCGGTGATTGAATGAAAAAGCATTCCATAAAGCAAACACAAGAAGACATCAAAGGAAAACCATTTCTAGGGTTGTGAAACAATATCATTTTTTCCAAGGCTTGATTTTTCCTACCCTACCCCTATTCTTTATTCCCCCATGTCATTTCTCCTATTATCACTACCTTAACACTACCAAACTCAAATTCCCTTTCCCCCTCCTATTGCTCAATAAAAACCACAAAGCCCTACCCCATCAAAATACCCAAACTCCTCCCATATCCCTAAAAAAGTTCTACCTATAAACCCTATCCCCATTTCATCACTCCCTTCCTAACATTCCCTGTTTCATTTGTTCCCCTTGGTAACAGATACTACAAAGGCACCCAGCCTCACACCATCATCAAAGGGCAGCCTAGGTACAGTATACACAACAGTCATCGATTCACAACATTCATCGGAGTATGAGATGGAGACACATAGTGATTGGAAAAAGCAAACAAGGACAAGTACATGCTCAGGCACATGAAAAACCATTATTGGGCACGCAACAAGGTTTGCAAGGCACGAATAAGGAATTTGAAGGCAAAATTGAACAAAGCAACAAAAGAGGCAAACGAGGAAAAAGAGAAAGATCGACTTTGAATCTTGGCTAAAGCTTCCTTGGCACATCATACTACTCCATAGAGAACCTCCAGCCCAAATTTCAAGGAATTTTGGAAAATTTTGGTCACATGACAAATTTTTGGCACAAAAATAGGTTTTTCTCTATACGTGTTGCGCGACCGCCGCGACGCGTAATATTGGGAGCTCCAAATGAAAAATGGTTTGCGTTTTTGGATTTGGCATGAAAAAACAAAATTACTGGCACTGGGAGCAAGAAATTTGGAGAATATCTTCGCCACCAAAAGGGCAAAATACACTCAAATATGGCCTCACTGCCCCTATTTTGACACACAGGAAGCAGTCCTGGGAGAATGAAGATTTGGAGTGGCAAATGAACTCCAAATTCCAAAATTCCACTTGGGTTGGAAAGTATACAGGTCACGCTTTCCAATGAGAACACTTGGGAACATTTTGGACTCTAGAAAGTGCCTCAAAAATGGGCTCAAACTGGCGGGATGCATACAGGAAAAGGGCGCGACGCATATAGGAAAAAGGGCCAGAATGCCTCCATTTCGCGAAATTTCGCTTCCCGACTTTTTGTAAGTGGGCCCACTCATATGCACTTCAGTTTTTCAGCACCTAAGGTAGTTTTATAAGTATTTTCACTCCAGATGGTTAGTTATCCAAGTGGCAAAGGAAGGCAAAGGACCACCCAAGCCATTTGTCATGTTTGTGGCGCTGCACCTGTAGCTGATGTTTGGCTCTCCACCTTCGTTTTGTGATGATTTGAGAAACTCCCCAACCCTTGGGAATTCTATTTCTTCATGGCAAATTCTATATATTATATGCAAACTATTTGCAAAGGCTTGGTTGGCTTGTAACTTCTGCATTGTATATTTTTTACAGAGGATTAATGAAAGGCAGTGGCTTTGTTTCATGAGATTCATGTGGTTGTGAGTGTAGCAAATTTGTCTCTTATGTTTCATAAGTATCTTGTTATGTTTTATAGTTCATTTCATATTCATTTCCAATGAAGTTTTCTGAGTTGGCTAAGGTAGAATTCAATTTCATTGCTCTGCCTGTGGGAAAATTTCATGTTCAGTGTTCATTCTTTTGTTGAAAAAGATTCATGTTGTCCAGCCCTTTTCACCCTCTTAATCAATCTCTCTATTCCGCACTATCTTAAACTAAAGTGCTAGGCTTTCCGCCTATCTTGCCTCACGATGTAATCTGTGCCTTTGTATTAAGTTCTCTGTTCATTGAGGTCCATTGGTCCCATATCATCCCAGAAACACAGTCATTCATAAAAATCACTTCTTTTATTCATATTCACTTACTAGCCTAGGATAAATAGTTCACTGTAAGTCATATCCGACCTTTTCATTTATCTATTCACTGAGTGTGACTCGGAGAGATCCCTCTCCTGTTCTGGTAGGGCTAGCTACCAGACTGAGTGTGGTTTGTGGTTGCCCTGAATTTTGCCTTCTTTGAGCCTAAGGCGGATTTAGGTACGAACAGTGCCAATAACATTTTTATCATGAGGCCTTGGAACCAATTCCCAGGTATCATTATTTTCAATTTGATCAAGTTATCCATTCATGGCCTTAACCCAAA
Source organism: Pinus taeda (assembly GCA_000404065.3). Lineage (NCBI taxonomy): Eukaryota > Viridiplantae > Streptophyta > Pinopsida > Pinales > Pinaceae > Pinus > Pinus taeda. The sequence continues at coordinate 17,582 of APFE030083245.1, forward strand.
GTTCATCTTTACTAGCTTGATTTACATTTTGTGGTTCAATGGTGGATATTAAAGCTAGATGACTAGAAGATCCTACAAGGGTTCTTCTTGTTTGTACCCCAGATCCCTTTTCTCCTAAAATTTTATTTTCTAGACGATTCTTTTAACATACCTAGATCAAGCCTTTTCTTTAGCTGATGTATCTTATTATGCTGCTTCATTATTTTCTTCTCCTATATCATTGTGATTTTATGTGGGAAAACATTAATAATCATCATCCTCTTTTGCTAATGTTAACTTTTTGGGCCCTGTGCATGCTTCATCAATTAGACCATCAAATCACTCAACAATTTTATGAAGTATATTATTGTAACATTTGTATCCTTTGCTTCTAGATGTGCAACCAAGAAGTATTCCTTCACCTATTCTAGCTTCAAACTTACGAAGTTTTTCATCATTGTTTTTCATTAAACATTTTCTACCAAAAACTCTAAAATGATTTATAGTGGGAGGCTTACCATACCAAAGCTCATACGAATTTTTATCACTATTCACACGAACGTGAGCCTTGTTGATAATATTCACTGTAGTATGTGCAGGTTCACCCCAAAAGGTGTTAGGAATTACAAACTCATCAAGAATATCATGAGCCATTTGTTGAACAATTTTATTCATTATTTCTTCCATACCATTTTGTTGAGGAGTTTTAGCTACAAAAAATTGTCTTTTCATTCCATGTCGTTCACGAAAATCAAACAATTCATCTGATATGTATTATCCTCCCTGGTCGAATCTGAAACATTTGATTTTTATATCTAATTAATTTTCAACTAATGCATTGAGTACATTAAATTTATAAAATTATTTATCTTTATGTTACAATAAACTTATCCAACACATTCTACAAAAGTCATCAATGAATAATACATAGTATTGTTCTCCACAATGTGACTTTTCCCTTACTGGTCCACACAAATCAGTATGTATAAGTTCAAGAGGCTTACTTGTTGATCCTTATTTGGCATTGAATTAAACTTTGGCTTTCTTACTAAATTGACATGACTTACATATGGTACTTTCTGGTACAGTGATGTAGGGTAGATCACGAACAAATTTGAGCTTGATTGATTTTCTTATCTGAGAGAAGCTTAGATGTCCCAAATTTTTGTGCCATAACTAATTTTCTTTTTCCTTGCCTAGGTAACATTGTTCTTGGCCACCTTTCAATCTACACGGATTGCTCAGGGTTCTTGTTCCTTTTATTATGTTCTTTCATGTGTCAAGTTCATGAACCACACATTCTTTTGACCGGAATACCACTTCATTTCCTTGGTCACACATTTGGCTAACACTCAACAAGTTATGTTTTAATACATCAACGTACATAACATTACTAGGTTTAACTTTTTCTCTTATAAAAATAAAACCTTTACCCTTAATGACAGCAGGTGAGTCATTTCTAGAAGTGAAATTCTTTTCTTTCTCTAAAGCATTGTGTGAAATAATTTTATCTTTATCACAAGTCATGTGTTTTAAGAATACGCTATCAATGTAGCATTGATTTTCTTGTCCTTTTGCAAACAACACTATGCCAAAACTTTTAGACTGTAACTCTTTCCTTTTCCATACCTTAAAATTTGTTGATATTTTCTCATTTTTAGATATTGGCTATAATTTTCTACTCCATTCAAATTCTTCATGTCCGAATTTATTGCAAAGTGATCATTCAATTTCATCTATAAGAGCTGAGAAGTTATTATAAGTGTTCTTCTTCAATCATGTCTCATTCCTAAGTTCTCTTTCTCCTATAGTCATGATAGCATTTTATGCAACACATTGAGCAGCCTTATGACCAAAATTATGACATGAGAAACATTGTCCATCAAAGAATAATTTTTTGTGATCATAGAACCTTTTGGTATTTTTTTTCCTTTTGACTAGTGCTTCTATTGTTTTTCATCCTTGGATTTGAGAGAACATGATTTACCTATGGAATGCCATGTTTCTTTTTCTAAGGACTGAAGTTATGCTGATTGGTTTTTACTGCATTATTGAGGCTCTGCTGATTGATTTTTCTTGCATGACTGAAGCTTTGCTGACTGATTTTTGCTGCATTATTGAAGCTTTATTGACTGGATATTTTTGCACTTAGATATCTTCACGTGGTGGATGAATAATTTTCTATTTGATATGTTTCTCTAGTGTATCAAATACCTGTCTTCATAAGAGGAGAGAGTTTTACCTTAATAATTTCATCTATGGTTTCACATCCTTTAGCAAATCTAACATTTAGAGTTCTTATTTTCTCAAGTTCCTTTCTTAGAATTACTACTTCACATTTTAACTTATCGTTATGCTTTTCCTTTTCTATGATTTGATGCTTCAAATTATCTATGGCTACTTTGTTTTTTCCAAGCAAATCTTGAGTTGGGTAATTTCTTCAAATAAATATTATTCCTCTCAAGCATCCACAAATTTATCATTAGGTTCATTAGTATTTTTATCAAAAGCCTTGAGTAATTTAAGATCTTGATTAGATTCACCTTCTTCACTATTTGAGAATACATCACTATCTTCATGAGTATAATAACTTCTTCTATTGCCAAACAGTACCATATTACCTTTTGCAGTATATTCCCTTTATAATAGTTTTCTTTATGAGGACATTTAGTAGCATAATGACCAACTCTACCGCAAGTAAAAGATTTGAAAGGAATGTTACCTTTGAACCTTTTGGTGCACAGTTGAAGTTTCTTTACAAAGTTCACCTCATCTTCTTCTGATGTGTATCTGGATTCCTTGTGTTATTAATTTCATTTTCCTTTTGTAGATGCTTTAAATGTGGTTTCTCTGTCTTCTGAGGCACCTCCTTTCCTCATTTCAAAAGTAGTCAAGATCCAGTGAAGTTGAAAAAATGTAAGAGCCTACATATCATGTTTCGCTTCAATGGTAGACATTGTTGACTCGAATTTAGGAGTTAAATATCTTAATATTTTCTCAACTAAAGTAGTGTCCTTTATTTATTCACCTATATTTTTCATGCAATTTACGTAGAAATAAAATGGAAATACTTTCTTCATTTTGCATTATAAGAGTTTCATATTGAATTTTGAGAGTTTGAAGTTTAACACTTTTTACCTTGGTATCAACTTCATAGTTTTGAATGATTCTGTCTCATATTTCTTTTGTTGTGTTTATATGCATATCTTTGACAAATTTTGATTCTGATAGACTTCCGAATAATGCATTGACATCTTTGGAACTGGTTTCATATGTCTTATTTTCTAATGCATCTGAGCGAAATATAGTTGGATATTGGTAACCTCCTTCCACAATTGCCTAAACATCTACTCCAAGAGACTAAAGATAGGATATGGTTCTTTTCTTCCAATATATAAAATTATTTCCATTGAAGAGTGGTGTTCTGATAGATGTTGTTTCATGTTGATTACTCATCTTAGGAGATCTTCCTTCAAGCGATCAAGCTTCTTTTCAAGGACCTACTATGATACCAATTTTTGTGAAAACTACTGAGGGAGGGGGAGGGGGGAGGGCAGTGAATCAATATTTAAAAACTCACAATAATAATTTTCTTTTCTGAAATGAATACACGGCCTGACTTAACCCAACTAGCATATATGCGACTATTATAAAAGAAACTAGTGTATTCTCAGTAAACTTGTAAAATAACTTAATTCTTTATCTACTAAATTTGAACCAAAATGTAAGAGTTTTATCAAGCATTTGATAAGCAGTAAATAGGTGCAGTAAGAACAGTTTAAAGTCTCACACATAAGTAAGACACATGAACGCTAGGATTTAATTTGGAAACCTACTATGGGAGGAAACCACCTTTTTTTTCATCTCAGTCTTCAAAACTTACTAATATATAATAAAAAAATTGCTTGCATTGTTGTACTGGTGCAGACTCATAATACTACGCAAGAACCCACATCTTGAAGGCTACAACCTTCACTAATTCTCCAACTCCTACTAGAAGGGAGCTCCAACCCCCTCGTCTGATCACCAGCTACTACTGGCAGGAAGCTTTGACTTCCTCACTGATGGCTTCAACCCTCAGCAATATCCATGGACTACGTTTCATATATTTTCACACCAGATCCAATATCAACACTTAAGCTCAACAATCAAATTGTATCTCATCACTGTAATACAATCATCAATCTCATACACAACTTATTCAACCAATCACTAACACTTAACCAAAACTCAACAATCAACTGGAATAGTTAGATCACTATAACTAGTACACAAAACTGAACTCAGAATACTTCATTAACACATAGAATAAATTGCGAACTTGATCATTAAAGTGTCAAAATTTATATGCTACTTCGGTTAAGACAACCCACGTGTATACACACTTTTCGCTGGAGAAACCCGCATACAAATGTAAACATACTAAAAACTGAAAAATTGTAATTCTAAATCAGACACGGAGCTAACCAGAGATATTCTAAAATATTATGTTAGCTTGCAAAACCATCATAGAGTCCTCAACCAATCAACATATAAACAATTCAACTTCATCATTCAATCAGTTCTACCTCATACATTATTAGTTAACCCTGATCAACATGAGGACATCATTGACAGATATCAAAGAAACAACAACACTAATCATGTTGATGATTCATTTATTGACAAAAAATTCTTAATTTATATACACTACTTTAAAGAAGTGAACCAACGTGTATACGCACTTTTCTTGAGACCAACCAACATATATATCTCCAAATTTTGACCTAAAATTGTGCAGCTCTTCAGAACTTCTGAAATACTCATATCATAATATTGAGAGATAAAAACATGTGTCAGTAATTAGATCTACTCAATCCATGAGAAGATCATATAATGAAAATTTATTTCAGGTCTCATGATCCTGATCTGTCATTAGATTCATCGGTGCATAATTATTTCAGATCTATGTGACAATTATGGCCCTTACAATGAAAATATAATTTATGTTGTAGTATTCATCAAAAAATCTTTCACTTGCACACTTAGCACTTGATCTTCACCTCTTCATATAGTGTTGCCCTTATCCAATACCATGGGTAAAAACTACACTAGTGCCAGTGGTAATCTTTATTAGCATCAATATTCGTTGTTGTTCTCATTACTATGGGCCAATACCATGGTAAGGACTCTTGGTATATATAATACCATGGCGTAAAAACCATACATGGCTTTTCTTCACCAAACTCGCAAGTATACCTGACTTGGCCTTGACAACCCCGTGTATAGATTTTAAAATATTCACGTTTATCAAACTTTTGATTTTGATCTATAAACCTTTGACGCATCATTCTGGTATTATGTTCCATCATTCTGTCATCTTTGAACTGACCTATGGATTTGTCTACTTACCAAATACTTGTCCTATTACAAGTGATTTTCCATCAAGGACAACACATGCATCATGATGCCAACAGATAACACTCTCACATGCCAATGTTTTGATTTACCTTTCTTAAGGTCATATGCATTTCTTCAGGTCATGGCTTTATTGTTATTAATATACTAGATTCTTCCTTCCTTATTTTTCCACCTTTAGAAAAATTTATGATTTCATGTCCATTACTATACATTTAACTTATGCTTAGTTTTTTTTTTTTTTTAACTTCAACAAACAAATCCATTTTTAGCCTTCCTTTTCTCATCATCAAGGCTAACTAGTCCTTTGCCCAATATTCTATCTAATGTATTATTTCCATGAATCAAACTAGTTGTCTTGATTTCCTTTAAAGAGAGGAATATTATTTTTTCTGCTAACATGTGATTTTAACATATACTATCTACATACCACTTGTCCTCTTTATCTTTTGCACATAGAGCTAAATGGAATTTCTCCTTCATCAATTCTTTCTTTTTCCATATCCTTCTTCTTCCTTGTTTCTTATTTCACTTTGGAGGATTAATTCAACTTCTTCTTTCTTTAAATATAATGTCCCCTCGTTAATCCTAAGAAAAATCCTTCTTAATCACTACAAGATGTTTATCCATATCTTTATTATGATGATCAATCATCCTCTTTTCTTTTTCCTCAGAACAAAAGTTTAATTTCATTATCAAAATGAAAACAAAATTATATTTTGCAGATATATTTCTAGCATGTATTCATAAATAATGGATCACATAGATCAAACATAGGAGTGGCTTAAGTTGTAAATATTTGAGCACAAAAAAATAAAAATTAGCTGAGATGTCTACTAGCTTATAGAGTTGTAAAAATAATTTACTTCCCTTTCTTCCCCCTATTATTTTTTACCTCCTTCCAAACCCTTCTGGCAAGTTAGATAATAGATAATGTGATATCTAGTGAGTTTTCAATTAGAATGAGCTCCTTATCTGAATTAGAGCTCTCTCATACATGTGAATTTTTGGTACCTAGAGTCTGATCATTCTTCATTGTTGTTGCTTTGATAATTGTGGAAAGTGGGTTGACTTCCATTTCTAAATTCATATTGGGGTCTTCAGCCTATGGGATGGGGTTTGTCCTATGTGTTTGTTTTGATCATTTCCCCGTTTTATTTGTTGGGGTGATGCATTTAGTCCTCTACTTCTCTATTATCAGAAAAAATAGGATCGTAGAGCTAACAATGCTTTGATTCAAACTACTGCCCTATCCACTTATTTGTTGTTTTTTTGTCTAGTGGGAAACTATATTATAAATGTACTTTTTGGTTGCATAATCAGCATTTGAATGTCACATTTTCATAATTATTACTTTATCCAATGGAATTGTCTATTTTTCAACTTGATGTGATATGGAAACCCCTTCCTGAGGTTTATCTCCACACTAATGCGGTAAAATGCGAAAATCCCCTCTATTATTCTTTCACTATTTATTTTTATAAATGATCCAATAGCATTACAACTGTCTTCAAGTACCTGTTTGTGCCAAAAGGGATGTGGAAGGTTTGGTAGAGGAAGATAGATAGGAAGTTTTGTTACTTCCATTGTTGATGAATTGAATTTTGGGAACATGGGGGTGGTGAATAGCCTAGCTCTAATCTATCACCATGGTCCTTCCCCATGATTTTCTCAGAGTATTATTTTAAGTATGGATGAATGCTGAAGAATTCATTTGAAAATAAGCAAATAACAAATTTTTTGGTCCAATTTGTGTAGATCCACTAGTTTAGGGCCTCTGTTTTAGGCCAAACACCATTAAATATACAAATTAAAACCTCTTCATGAAAATATAAGAACTTGTTATTTAGCTGTGGGTGCTTGATCTCTATCAATGGGTGTTTCTCCATATTTTCCACTATGTAAGGCCTAGGCAAAGTCCTATGTGAGGTTGGGGCCTTATATTTTCCTACATCTCCTTTGTATATTTCTTTGTAAGAGTTTGATGGGCTAGGTCTTGTTCCTCCACACAATCCTAGTACCAATTGAAGAGTGGAACATTTGATTATCTTGTAAGCTTCTAGAGTCCTCTTGTCTTGAAGTAGTTTCATTAGTGAGATGATCCTTTGTTCCACTATAGGGAGGCCTTCCCATTTCTAGATATTGTTTTTTAGGCTATCCACTAAGTCCTCTTCATTGACCTAGATCAAAATGGACTTTCCTGAAAGAGTTTTTATAAATATATGGAAAGTTTTATTTTTCATTGTGTAATAAACCTCTTTTTGTTTTCAATATTCATTTAGGTCTACTCTAATCTAAGGTTTGAAAAGGGAGAATACACATGGATTTGACATCTATAACTATAATATCATGGAAGACCTCAGAGGACATAAATTGGTTCGAACCATTCTACTGACCATATCAACTCTAACTTGATGGCATCAAGCTAAGGGAACTTGAGGAACAAATAGATCAGGCCTAGGAGGTTCCCACCAAGCATTTCAATCCCTTTCCCATAATTAGCAAAGAATAAAATGATGGACTAGAGAGCTCAGAAAAAAATTATACACTCTTTATATGGGTATCCTCAAGTCAACTAGAGGTAGGATTCTATTGAGGTATCAAAATGCCCTTGTGTGTGGGATACTGCTTCTTCATGGGAGATGATCCCACCTTGCATTCATGGTTACTGGAAGAAAATTAAATATGATCTGGAGAGCGTTCACCTATTCAAGAACAAAATTTTCATGTTTGCTTTGTAAGATATTACTTCATATATTATCCATTTTATTTACATGATTAAACAGTGTCATGAAAACATTGTAATTGCCAAAGATTACAATCCACGCACATTGCTATGTGACTTAATATACAAGTCACTTTCCCTTTAGATGATATCTATTGAATTTATGACATTTCAGAAATGTAACACATTTGGTACATATATTGGAGAAGAATATATAATTCACCAATTTATATTACCATACATATTAATTTATGATAAATCCTTTGACTTTAAGGTCGTGAACTCATGACCTTAAGGTTGTGAACTTATTATCAATCTTAATCATTAATGAGTTTTATTGAAAAAATATTTAAATTATAGTAATTTAATTATTTTCAACCATTGTAATTATGGTCATGTGATTGATGATTATGGAATCCTCATATTATAAATTGTCAATATAATTAAATTTACAATGACATTATTGATTCATATATCTCTTCTAATTTTTTCATAGGTCAATCAACTATTATTGTTCTCTTCTCCAATTTTATTTAAAATTGATATGTAAAATGATGGATTATCAATCATTAGTATTCACTTAGTCATCTAAATAATGCAAAATTAAAGTAATAGATCCACTAGACCTATCCCCTACCCATGAGTTTCCACTAACTACTTTGTTGATCTTTATTGACATATACACATTACAAATATATTATATTTTTTAATTATATTTTTTATTCTTTTAACAATAATGAGATTCTTTTTTAAATTCAAATCTTTGCATGGAGATACATTGATACAAAATCAATTCAATTAATAGTGAAGAATATACTATTTATTACAAAAAAAACTCCTTCTTGAGCTAAGAGTAAAACAAAAATACTATAAATCTCTTTATTAGCGCACATGTATTATATATATAAACCTTAAAGTATTATCTTATATGAAAAACAACTTGACTTATGTTATATATATAAAGTTTGAAAACTATCACTAGCTTCAGAGGCCTTCCCAGATTTAGAGTTACAGGGACATTAAGATCAGGGACGCAAATGTTTGCTTCACTCACCAAATTATTAGATGAAAAGGAAACTCATTTCCCTTGACATAGATCCTACTATAAATCCTTAAGTTTCCTTCTTAGGCTACCCAACATACACTTCATTTAAGAAAAATAGTCTATAATTATTTTCCATAGTTGAGCCTATGGAAGAGGTTAGCTAGTTATAATCCAATTGAAGTTGAAGAATATTCTCTTCCAACGTATGAGTATTTATATATTATTTTATATACATTTTGCATGCTTTAACAATAAACTAGACAAATTCCCCTCATCAAAATGAACTAAGACGTACCTTCCAATATCTCCTCCTACTATATCCCATGCCAAATACATTAAATCTAGTAAAGAGCTACCCACACCTCCACTAGGGAGATTATAAATATTTCAAAGATAAAAGACATGGAAACCCCTATTCAATTCTCATTGTTAACAGGTGCACACAAATATTCCCAATTAAATAACACATCCTAAATAGTCCATAAGCATCAACATCTGAAAGGACCAAGGTATTGAAGTTTTTAGCCAAGTCTACCAATTACGAGCTAAAATGATTGGGAGAAGCCAAAATCAATGCTTGTGAAGGCCTAAAGGATGAAATGTGTTCGAGGATGAAACCAGAAAAATAAAACAATAATCATCCATATCCAAATCATTGCAATAGGTTTCATCCTTAGCCACCATATCTAACCATAATGGTACATCCTCTATGCTCGAAAGGATGACCAACATCCATGTAATTTAATAATGAATTCTTTAGATTCCTAGTACAAAAAGAAATCCAACTGAATGAGACCATACCTTCCCCACCCATGGGGGTAAGAATTATTTTTTTCATATTTCATTCATAACAAAAAATGACTGAGTTTCCTCATGGAACCCCTTGGAAACATATGTGAAAATGATCCAAGTCCATCTCTTGACTAAGCATTTTTCAGATTCGTCAATTCTCCAGACCTTAGGGATCATGATTTATGAATTCACTTAGGATCTTATCTGCTCTATATTTTATATGTTATGAGACATTTTTGCATGTAGTCAAGCATGTGGAAAAGCCACATGCTTTCACCACTCTCCCTAAATTGACATTTCTAATTGATGGGGAAATGAATTTCCCTATCATTTATCAAGAGGGAACCTTATATGAACGTGGATTTTTTTGATATAGTAGGTCAAACTCCTTGCTTTCCTAATGTAGTACATGAAATATGGAGTAGTTATTGAAGTCTACTATCACAGACATAATTGTCTTAAGAATAATTAATAAATCTAGATCCTCTAGTTTAGAGCCTAGTTTAATATATTGAATTAACATATGGGGCTCTCTCACAATTATAATCATCATGTATTTAATCTTAAATGATTGGATTATACCTTTGCAAAGACCATATATTTTTTCTTCATTATTTGAACTAGATTGTAACCCTTAAACACATGATATATCTAGTTTTCCTTGAGGTTGATAGATCACATGTTGAACACTAGGAATATACTGAGAGGGGGTGAATCAATATTTTATAACATTTTACACCTATTTACCCCATTAATTACATTCAAAATTAAAGCAATGCACCAATCACACAATGTTTGAATACAAGAGGTTTATGTGGAAAACCATATGGGAGAAAACTACAAATTCATTTTTATTATGGTGAAAATGTAATCACCAACTTCATGTAGGCACCAACCTAAAGGAGGTTCCAACCCCCTTTTAATCACAAGCATCAACTTTCTAGAAGCACCAAATTCCACTATTTGCAAGCATCAATCGTTCTGAAGGTGCTTACCTGATGGAAGCACCTACTCCTTGCTATGAAGACATTAATCTAACTTTATTAGCGAATGCATTTTTCATTCAATTGCAAACTCAGATCCAAAGGATATTTAGACAATATATTGTAGAAGCAATTGTTCGGAACTTAGAGACACCTTCCTTCATTTAATAGAAGATTATACAACTCTAGTGTTTGATCTAATTGATCATTCGTCAGATATTTACAACTATTTTTTAGATTTTATCAGTATCTCTTCTCCTTAGGCTCATAAATGGTATCAGCATTCATATCTACTCTTTCTAAATTCTATTCTCTGCATCTCTTCTTTATATTTGCATTTATTTCACTATACAACAATATCTCCAGCATTCCTTAAAAACAATGCACTCTATGTACTCTTCCTCACATCTATATTATACATTTAACTCCTACAACTCTATGTTGGCCATGCTCCTTTCTGTTGTATCTTAAATCATGTATCTGCATATAGATATATTCAAATCTCTTCAACCCAACTCATCCCTCTCAACACTCTTTAGGTTCTCTTAGTTCTATTTATCATGTTTACAACTACTCATATTTCACTATATTTCATCATTCTTTTGACACTCTTTATGTTGGGTGCAAGATCAACCAATCATTCTAAATCATAATCCAAATTGATCACATCGTCTCTCAACATTTTAGGGACATGCACTATCAGATATGTCCCTGAGTGAATTTTATTAAGTTTACACCATAAGAAATGTTTGGCACCAAAATTTTTATTTTTTTATTGTATGCCACGGTGATTTAACTCGTTTTCCACACATGACAATGAGCATGAACCACAAGCTTAAGCGAAAATACATGTTTATGTCTCATCAAATGGACTAGCTTCTCCCCATGCACTTCCGTAGTTTCATGATCAATGGTTCAATGACCTTATGTTATTTCTCTTGTCTCCTCAAGAGTAACAATGGGAACAATAGCCTTAACATTTTTATCAAATCTCGGGTGTTGGTATCAAAAATTCTCTCCACGTGTTGTTTTGTCGTAATGACCCAATCATTAATGGATTTAGTATCTAGGTGTTCAAATGGTAGCCCCCTATAATTGAGAGCTATGACTGCGGGTTGGTACTCCATCGAGACATTTCTCATTGTTTAAGCATAAAAACATCCATTAGTTTCCAATTAATGATATAATTTATAGAATGATAATTAATGGGTATTTTTTGTCTATTGGACTTTGTCTACCACCCATTTCTCTATTTCTAACCACTATATACTCACGGCTTCCATAAGCCAAGTAGTCCAATTGATGAAACAATCACCTAATGGTGATTTATTTTAAAGACCATCAAACTAATATTTAATAAATCTTTTTATCATGACAAATGGTGGTGGTTGATGCCCGATGGCCCCCACTTCATAAAATAATGAAAATCCGAAAAATTCCAAAACCATATAGCACTAAAAACCTTGAAAAACAATCCTTGGTGTAGAATCCAAGGCATCCAAGTCTTCCATGTCAAATCCACATATACCAATCACCATGTGCCACATGCAATTCACATAATTTTCCATGTGCCATCAACATCATCATGTACAACCAATCAAAGAATGCCATGTTTCCTCTCCCAATGTATATTTTCCATGTGTACTACCATACGTCACTTTCCAGTAATCCTTTTATCTATCCAAAAGCACCAAATACACGTGTGTCGTGTCATGACAATGGAGTGAGACATGTCATCCTATATACATGACTGCCACATGTTGTTAACTCACTGGGCCATGTCATTAGCTTTCCACCTCTCTCTACCACTTTTCATCTCAGAAAACATGTCAAGGCTTGCCCTCTACTACTCTTTGGTTGTTAGCACTATATGCACTTCATTGGACCTGGCTATTTGATAAGCACTTGTGTTTATATGCCAAGCACTATGAGATAAAGGGTTATCACCAAGAGCCTTACCGACCATTGCTCACTACTTATTGTATGTTCTGTTGTGTGGACACCAATTGAGCTAACAAGTGTGATAAGTGCTTGGGCACTGACTGTAGAACCATTGTGACCATGGGCTATGGTTAGGGGCTTGCTTCCCTCTAACCCATAGAAAGAATGATCCAATAAGTTCATCCTAGATTCTTATCCTATCTCCTTCTGATTAGGGGCTATGAACAGTAGCTTACTACTCCACCTCTCATAAAAATTTTCACTTCCTCCTAATATTATTTCAACTTTAGCATTGATGTGATATGGATCCGATATTGGAAACATGACTAGTTGGAATCTTGCTCGAGATTCAAAATTTCCAACTCTAATTCTCCTCATTTATTGGGAACTAGCCTAAGTGCCATACACCATTATAAATCTATTGGAGAAGGCTATCCCACCAAGCACTTTTAATTTTATTTTAAACCTCCATCTAAATTTGACATCAATAACGCATGTTTACATCAACAATAACCACTAGAAAACCACTACCAACTTGCCCAAAACTACCCCTTTCATCATTGATGGAAACACCACTAAACATTGGTAGTCATTAATGACAACACCACCTCTTTGAAATAGTCCCTTCGGAAGGTTGATGAAATTGTTGGGTATACGACCAAAGTCCCACATTGACTAGAAGTGGGGAGGATAATGGGTATATAAGGATGGACAAATATCTCCATTGGTATGAGGCCTTCTGGGGTAAAGCCCAAAAACAAATCCATCAGGGCTTAGGCCCAAAGTGGACAATATCATACCATTGTGGAGATATGTGGTGTCCAGAGTTCTTACAAGTGGTATCAGAGCTGAAGGTCTATTTGGTTGATAAACTCACAAGAAAGAAGGGTTCCTTGTTCGAGTGGGAGCAATGGAAGAAGATGGTACGTTTAGGGTCGTCAAATTTAACGGCCAAAACTTCTCATTGTGGAAGATGCAAATGGAAGATTATCTGTATCAGAAAGATTTGTACCTACCACTAGACAGAAAAGCAAAGATGCCGACGGGTATCAAAGATGAAGAATGGAACCTTCTCAATAGAAAGGCACTCAGAACGATAGGGTTGTGCCTTGCAGCGTCGGTTGCCTTGAACATTTCGAAGGAAACAACGACAGAGGGTTTGATTAAGACGTTGGAGAAACTATATGAAAAACCCTCGGCCTCAAACAAGGTATCTCGTATGAAACGATTATTTAATATGAAGATGTCGGAAGGTGGATCTATTGCAGATCATTTAAATGATTTTAATACTGTTACAAGTCAGTTATGTTCTGTAGGGGTTAACTTTGATGATGAATATAGAGCTCTATTATTCTTGTGCTCATTGCCAGAAAGTTGGAATGGTTTAGTAATGGCCATTAGTAACTCTGTGTCTGGATCTAGTACTTCAAAGTTTGATGATGTTGTCGATGCTATCCTTAGTGAGGAAATGTGATGGAAAAGCTCTGATGAGACATCGGGAAATGCTTTGAGTGCAGAGTCTAGGGGAAGAAAAATGTAAAAGGAAAGCCAGATCCAAGTCCAGATCGGGGATAGTGTGCTACAAATGCGGAAAGAAAGGACACCTAAAGAAATACTGTAGATCTCAGAAGGGAAAAGAAGGAGATTCATAGCAAGAAAACAATCATGAAGCAAATGTGGTAGGTGAGGTGTTACAAGATGCTTTGATTCTTTCTTTCAAAAATATTACTGATTCCTGGGTGGTAGATTCAGGGGCCTCATTCCATGCCACACCAGATAAGAAATACTTTTATGACTATGTTCAAGGAGCAAGGAAAATTTTAAGAACCCCCCCTAAATTTATAAGTATAATAAATGGGCGAATCTCCATGGTATATGGGAAAAAAGGAAGGCGATTTTATCAATAATATAATATGTATATATAATTTTTTGGTGAATCTCTCACCAGGCATGGCGAATATTTT
>APFE030083245.1:32427-48051 GCA_000404065.3 Pinus taeda
TTTACAACATCATTTTTCCTTTGATCCCACCAAGCCCTGAGAGGGATCAAATATTTTTTCACTCTATGCTAGTTTGCATATCACGATATTTGATACCTCTCAGGGGTTAGTAGATCCAGAGTAAAGATGTTTAATTCCCCCATTTAAATAGGCTACATTCCAGGTGAATACCATGGGTCAATACCATGTGCCATTTTGGTGAATACCGTGGGTCAATACCATGTGCCATTTTTATTTTTATTAATACTAATATTAGGATTAATAATTTTTTTTGCATGGTATTAATAACAATCTAGTCCATGGTATTTGTCCCATAGTATTTTTCCCATAGGTTTCACCTAAATATAACGCAACGAATTTTTTTGAGTGTTCGTAAATATAAGGTGACTTATGGAGTAAATATAAAAAAATGTTTTATTTGTTTACCATACCTCTCATTTATTTATATTTGTATTATTTACCATACCTCTTTTTACAAAATATGGTATTTGGCCCATAGGATTCACTAAATAAAACCTCTTTCTTGAGCCTTCATAAATAAAACGAGGGTTATGGACTAAATATAAAAAGAGGTTTTATTTATTTAGCATACGTCTAGTTTATTTATATTTTTATTTATTTACCATACCTTTTGAGTAAGTATAAAAAAACGTTTTATTTATTTACCATACCTCCACCTTACTAATATTTTTATTTGTTTACACCCTTGTATGTATATAAGGTGACTTATGGAGTTAATATAAAAAATGTTTTATTTATTTACCATACTTGTCATTTCTTTATATTTTTATTAATCTACGATACCTCTTTTATAAATATGGTATTTGGGCCATAGGATTCACTTGAATAAAACCTATTCTTGAAAATGGGCGAATGGAAGGTTGTAACTCCTAATTTCAAGGGCTAAATTTACCTTTTTTACCCTCTCCCTTAAAATAAGGTGGGCTATTTGAGGTGATTTGTAAAAATGTACTATGATACAAAATATTCGCCCACTAAAAAATTAAAACCCCTTAATTTCACCAAAGGGAGAACATTCGCCCCTAAAATTTTCTATGTCAAGGAGGTTTTGGACAAGTTCGTTTGGGTGATGATAAACCCTGTAAAATTGTTGGAATGGGTAAGGTTCTTGTAAAACAACAGAATGGAAACCAATGGATACTAAAGGAAGTAAGGCATGTTCCAGATCTAAAGAAAAATTTGATTTCAATAAGGCAGTTAGGCAGTGAAGGTTGTGTCACAACTTTCACAGATAAAGCTTGGAAGGTCACCAAAGGAGCCCCGGTAATAGCAAAAGGTGAAAAGGTTGGTACATTGTATTTATGCAATGGTATTTCTAACTTTGTTAATGCTTTAACTTCCAAAGGAGCAGATGCAGCATTATGGCATCATAGGCTTGGACACATGAGTGAAAAAGGGATGAAGCTTCTTCACTCAAGGAATTTGTTGCCGGGTTTGAAGAATGTTGATTTGGACTTGTGTGAGAATTGCATTTATGGAAAACAGAAGAGAGTCAGATCTCTTAGAGTTGGGAAACAAAAGAAGAATGAAAAATTAGAGCTTGTGCATACAGATGTATGGGGACCTGCTCAGGTATCATTTCTTGGTGGCTCTCATTATTATGTTACATTTATTGATGATGCAACTATAAAAAATTGGACTTATTGTATTAAGAATAAATCTGATGTATTTGATACTTTAAAGAAATGGAAAGCTTTGGTTGAGATTGAGACAGGAAAGAAATTGAAGTGTCTTAGATCAGACAATGGAGGTGAATATTGTAGCAAAGAGTTTGATAGGTATTGTTCAGAGCATGGAATTCGCAGAGAGAAGACAGTTCCCAGAACACCACAAGAAAATGGTGTGTCAGAAAGGATGAACAGGACAATCATGGAGTGTGCAAGGTGCATGAGATTGCATGCAAGATTGCCTTTACAGTTTTGGGCAGATGCTGTAGATACTTCTATTTATCGAATAAATAGACGGCCTTCAAGTTCCTTGGATGGTGGTGTTCCAAAGGAAGCATGGACAGGTAAAGAGGTAAAATACTCTTTTTTAAAGCCTTTTGGCTATGAGGCCTTGTCCATAAATCTCTCCACATGATAAAGAAAACGCAGAAAACAAGAGAGACACAGACATACGTGGTTCACCCAGTTTGGGCTACATCTCTCTATGTTAGGAGAGATTTTATTTTTCCCATAAATTCAATAAGAGTAAATGTTAAAGAATGAATTCTTCAATAAATCTCTCCTAACAAGTGGTATCAGAGCCATGCCCTGAAGTTAGCCAAGTGGATGAATCCTCGGAATGTCGAATGAAGGTGGTGGGCCCCAGTAATATCGCGATGGGATCCGTGGATGAGCTCGGTTAGACAAGCGGCGTGCTCCAGATTCTTCATGGATGTGTCTTGGTCCGAACACGGTGAAGAGGAGTTGACCTGGGATAGAGCAAGCTCTCGAGGCAGGTGGTGTTCCATGTAAGGCGTGTGCTTCCAACGCATTGGAGTAGAGAATCTTGGTTGGTAAAGAGTGGACAGATGGATAATTGTTTGAGGGGAGGCTCGATGGTCCTTTGTTCGAGGGGAGGATTGTTGGGTATACGACCAAAGTCCCACATTGACTAGAAGTGGGGAGGATAATGGGTATATAAGGATGGAAAAATATCTCCATTGGTATCAAGCCTTTTGGGGTAAAGCCCAGAAACAAATCCATGAGGGCTCTGGCCCAAAGTGGACAATATCATACCACTGTGGAGATATGTGTTGTCCAAAGTCCTTAAAGAAATTTATATTGTCTGCTCCCTCTACCCATTCTCTTTACTTATATACATTTCATCTCGTTTACAATGTTTTCTTACTATGCCCCTTTAGCATCAATGGAAAAGTGCATAGGTTCTACCTCGTTGACAATTCTCCTTATAAAGAGGTATAATAGTTTGTTATTTATTCCCCCCCTTTAGCCTACATGGGATATATCTACTTCCCATTTGATATTACTCTCTCCCTTGGAAAACAACCACTAGTTTGAATTTGCTACTACACATATTGGTTGCTTCAACTTAAATAAAGTGATTCCGATTGAAGAAATAAATTGAAAGACATAGGAAACCTACAAAAAATCCATTTTATAGTGTATCTTACAACACTCCTATCCCCCTAAACGTGTGCCTCTTATGTTGAACAAAATATTATTTCGTGTTCAAAATTAAATGAGATGTACTACTGTACTGACCCACACTTAAAGTTACTCCAAAAACTACACCAATGGCTCGTCTGAAAATCAAAAACTCTCCCCTTATATTGACTAACCTATGCTTCTTCTTTTCATGAATAACTTAGCTAATCAACAAAAGTGGTTACTCAAAGAGCCAAATTCCCCCCCACCAAAACACGATAGACCGCTTATCATCATTAGTATTGAAACTAATTTTTTTAGGCACTTATACAAATGAAATAAGACAAAACATATCAAATCTACAAACTTTTCATTTCATGTTCTGCTTGAGCAGTCAAGTCTGATTAAACACATGCTATTGCTTCTCTTGCAGCTCCCCTGAGCTTATTTACTACTTTTCTCTCTAAACTCATTAAATACAAATATCTTTGAAAAAAATTGACCTTCTTCTTCTTTCCTTTTTCCTTTTTGATATTATTGTGGACCTCTCTTTTCAATCAATACACTACATGTTTTTAATACATATGCATTGGTGTTTTCAATGCATCACTCTTCTATTGTAGATCACGTTCAATGATTTTTATCTTCCTTATGCGACATGAGGTGTTGATGCCCCTCTATTTTCCTTTATTGATAAGCTAAGAGAGATCTCACATTCCAATATTTTGATTTACGTTTATTAAGGTCATATGCATGACTTGAGTTCTTGGTTGTTGTTGTTACTAATATACTAGATTCTTCCTTCCTTATTTTTCAACCTTTAGAAAAATGTATGACTACATGTCCATTACCATCCATTTAACTTACACTTTAAACATTTTTTTTTTTTTTTAACTTCAACAAACAAACCCATCTTTAATCTTCCTTTTCTCATCACCAAGGCTAACTAGTCCTTTGCCCAATATTCTAGCTAATCTATTATTTCCATGAATTAAACTAGATCTTTTGATTTCCTTTAAAAGAAGGAATATTATTTTGTCTCCTAACATGTGATTTTAACATCTACTATCTACAGACCACTTTTCCTCTTTATCTTGTGCAACTAGAGCTAAATTTCATTTCTCCTTCATCACCTCTTTCCTTTTCCATATCCTTCTTCTTCCTTATATCTTATTTCACTTTGGATAATTAATTCAGCTACTTCTAAAGACACTTGCATAGTTTCCATAATTATGACATATTTGAAGCCTTCAGGAAGATCTATTAAGGGAGGGAAGGTGTTGTTTCTTTTAATACCACCTTCATGGAATTTATTTGATTTATTCCTTTTGATAGTCACATGAGGAGAGATTTATTGAAGAATTCATTCTTTAACATTTACTCTTATTGAATTTATGGGAAAAATAAAATCTTGGTTTATTCGTTGCTACAATTAACATGCTCGCTTTGTCACTGCTATTAATATATTTTTGTTGGTACTTAGCTTGATTTGTCTATTTTCTTGCATTGTTATTATCTTTTTTCATTTGCATTGAATTCCCATTCTAAATATGCCATGGGTTTCCTTGAATTTGAGAATAGATTGAAACCCACTATTATACTTCTTTATGCCTCTTTTCCTTCAATTCCTAAGTTCCCTCTTTTGTTTGTTTATTTAGAGGGAGGTTTAATCATTTGATCTTTACACTTAATTTATTTGTACCCATAATTGTTACAATTATAACATTCAAAGTGATTAATGAAAGGAGAAAAAGAATTCCTAGTTATGGGTTTCTTCCTTTGTGAATTATGGATGTGATATCTCTACTCATTGGGATTTGATATTGACCTTTACTTCTATTTCTAATATGATCATTTTTAACAAAAGATATACATTTAACAACCTTAAGACCAAAATTGGGACAAGAATAGACATAACCATAGAATAAATTTTGATACATACGAGCAAATGGCCTTCGAGGGAAAAATATTGTGATTGTTTGTTGGTTGCCTCTTTGATATTTATGGGGCTTCTGCTGATTTTTTACTTCAACCATGTAGTTGTTTTGATTGTTCCATTAACCTTCATTCGTTGTTGCTAAATTTTATCATTTTCCTTCATTTCTTTGATGTTAGATCATTTGACCTTATTTTGTAGTAGCTACAACCATCCTCTAAAATTTTACCTTCATTCTGGAGCCTCCCTACCAACCATCCTTGGCAGCATGTCTTGCACTGCCTAGGTGCATATCCTTCCAATTGCGTTTCTTTGGCTTATCAGCTTGTGTTTGTTAAATTATTTTCCTTTCACCTACAATCTGACATCTCATAGCTTGGTTTTTGGTTGGCTCTTATGCTCACTTGGATAATTGTGGAGAGCTGGAGGGAAACTAGCCTTGCTCACTAGAATTGTGCAAAGCATCAAGGAAGCTTGCTTCTTTCATGAAATGTGCAATGAAAGCAGACCACATTCCCCTTGAAAATTGCATAGAGAATCCCATCAATGGGCTTACTCTCATAATTTGCACAGTTCTGGCTGGCACTCTTGGCTTCAATCAAGAAATTGCGTAGAGGTTGACAGGAAACTAGAGCCACTTAGCCAAGAAACTGTACAAAAGTCACTCCAGGGCTTGTAGTTTGTTGCATGTTCTCTTAAGTTGATTGGTTCACTCTAGGATTGGGAAATATTTCTTTGCATCCATAGGCATATTTTCCTGAAAAAGAAAAAGGTATCCCTATATTTTAGGGATCTATTTTTAGTAGCTGGAGGTTACATGAAAAATACATTTTAGAAACCTCCCAGCAAGTGTTGCTTTTTCCTATAATTGTGGCATGCAAGTCATATGCCTCGCTCTTGTAAAAACTATTTATTCACCACCTCAAAGCTCATTCTTCACTTCGATCTTGGAGCTTTGGCATTCCCATCACATCTAGGAACCTTCGGTACACTTAGCACAACTTTTTCCAGGTAATTCCACTTTTCATGTCTTTTGCTTCTTTTCTATCACTTTTCGTATTTTTGTTTGTGTGAGCTTTCTTTTCTTGGTTTTGTTGAATGCATGGTATCATTTTAATGACTGCTAGCATGTAGAATCATCTTTCAAGTTTTCCATTGCATCTCCTTGATATTGAACCCATGACATTGTTTCTGCACTAACGGTCACAGTTATAGCAACTCGCTTCACACACATAGTTGTCTTCCGATTTTACTAAACCCTTCATTCACTACTTTCATTCATGTTCATTAACTCATGTTTGCACCCAGCTTCACATATGCATTCAAGGCTTACTATTTTCAGTCGCCATTCAATGGGTCTAAGCTGCCTTGGCCTGGACCATGCATTGCCAAACTTGCACTGTGCATTTTTTGGATGGAAGGCCTTTCATTGCTCCCAAAAATTATGTAGAGCTTGCCTCACACTAGCCTTCTAGAGTGTTCTCTAATCAATTCTGAGAGGTAGTGCCACAGTTGGCACTCGAATTGCGCAATGTTGTTTTTCAAGGTTGTAATCATGTTGACTAAAACTGCACATTACATAGTTTCAGTCCTTAGTAGGCCAAGCTAGACTGTGATCTGTGTAGTTTCACCAGTGATTCATCCCTCTGAACATATGGATTGTGTTCTACATAGTTCTAGCTGTAAGTATCCTAGCCTCCCAATGAAAATTATAGAAATATTTTAATCAGTCACCTAGGTATGTTGAATTCCAATCCTTAAGTTTCCTTTGGTTTTCAACTGACACTGTTCTTTCCATGAGGGTTTCTCTATATATAGGTATCGAAGGTTCTCAACAGTCTCTTAGCAGTATAGGTACAATGGATTCCAAGAGAGTAGGGTCGAAGGACACCATTGAGAGAACAACTGGAGATGTGGTTGAGCAAGTGTCTATGTGTTTTCCCATCTATGAAGACACTAAGATCTTCATAGACAAGGATATCAACATCAAATTGTAGGACATCATGACATATTTTTAGGCTCCTTTGAGGAGAATCTAGAGAACCACAAAGTCTATGCCAACATACACAAGTCTGGCTTGTACTAGATTTCATGTAGGTATCCTGCATTTCCATGCGCAAATATGATGCACTCGATTGTCTCGAATCCTAATCCAAAGAAAATAGTGTTGAGTAGAGTCAATGGAATATAGCTTTCTATATTTTGGGAAGAGAAATTTTAGGAGATGTATCACTTACCCCAGCAGGTGGTCACAATGGATTCACCTTTCATCAAGCCCAAAAACTATGCAAATTCAAGAAACATCTTGAAGAGCTCGGCTAAAGAGCCATCTAAGTTCAAGAAAACACTCCACCAAGTTTACATGACAAGGGTACTATGGAAGGATTATCATTTGTTGCTCTTCTTTACATTCTACTTATTCAACAAAGAAAGCATAGTGACCTTCCAGTAGAGTTGGGTTATTGTGTCAGATCAGCTAGTGAATGAAGGAAGGAATTTCAATTGATTTGACATGTTGGCTCTCTATCTCAAGGGACAAGTGATAGATGCCTGACATCCAGCCTAGGGTTATCAAACAAATCTTTTCATGTTTTCTTACATACATGATGCAATATGTGTCCGTCAGTAGTTCCCTGGCTTGGGTTGGGCATGGACACCTTTAGAAACCTCTTTTCACACCTATTAGAGGTTGCTTTTCGAATTCAACTTGTGTGGAGTTATAATACAACTACTAGACCACTTCATCACCCTGGTGCATAGGATGATCTTCAACCAAGATTCACCTTTCATGTCATAGGAAGTAATAGAGGCATTGGTAAACATAGCAGATTGGTATGCATCACCCCTTAGCACATTCATTTGGATGTATAGCATGGAGAAGGCTCCACATGTTTTGCCAAAGTTTTACATGCACAATAATAAGAAGGTACCTTGGCTCCCTCTTCCTTTGCGGATTGGGTTATATGAGATCCAGAATCTCAAGCATGTTGAGGCTAAGACAGAGGACTTCAAGAGGTTCAACTTCATCACCAACAGTTTCAATCCATATGACCCACATCATTTACTAGAAGGCCATTTTATGAGAGTGTATCATCCTTGGATCCATGGGGCATGCCATTGGCATCAGGAAGACCCATGGAGATATTACTATAACTCTTGAAGGCTCAATGAACCACTAAGAATGGATACAGAGTGGTTAGCAATGCAGAAGGAAGCATCATCTCAGATAGAAAAAACATTAGCAACAATAGAGGGTAGCAGACCTGCGCTTGACATAGACAAGAGGAAGGTTGCTGATAGCACAGAGGCAGAGTAAAGTTGAAATTTCAAAGGAGATCCACTTGTATTAAGACAAGCTTTGGGGATTGAGGTAAAGAGATGATAGTGCGACAGGAGGATTGTGCAAAGACAGAGGGAGAAGCAGAAGCTAGAGGAGGGAGAAAAGAAGTTGGAAGAGTTCAAGCAACAACTAAGTGAAGAGAAAGAGCTACACAGAAGAGAGAAGTGCAACAAAAACAAGAACAAGATCAGGCACAACATGCACACTTTGATGATACTGTGTCGATACAACTTATTGATTCACCCGAACAGCTGGCAAATAGCAGACATAGTAAGTAGTGGCAAGAGAAGGACTTTATTGATGAGATTGAATAGATGTTGGAACATATGGAAATGGATATGGTTCAACCTGAGGAAGATTAGGTCATTGACCTCATGCATAAGGGTCAAGACGTCACTCCACTGGCTTCACCAAGTTCGGGAGTAGAGCAAGTCCCAAGCTATCAAGGACACACTAAAATCCTTCAGGACGACGTAGAAGCGGATGCGCACAACATATCCTTCAACAAGTCACAATGCAGAGTTGTAGAGTGACGTAGTGTGCCCACTCTAGAAGTTCATGTGTCTTCTGTGTAGTTTGAAGAATGATTGATCGCGTCCAATGTGCACAGACATCCAGCTACATTGGCTGATTCTACAAAGGCATATGTGGAAGCCACCAACTCAAGTGTTAGATTCTTGATAATTGAGAACGAGTACATGGGAAATGAGCTATAAGTGGTGAAGTAGGGAGAAGAGAGATCTATAGAGTCCTCCAGAGAAGAGATGAAGAAGGTGATACTTGATGAAGTATCATCTCTTGAGACAATCATGTGGAAGTTGCAATCCAGGTTTGCCACCATGCATAACTAAGTTTTCCATCTTAATGGTTGGCAGCACGTTGTGCTAGGAGAGCAATCTTCTTGTTAGACATATAGATTGTTGTCGATCATGTGCTGATATGGACAATGAGGTAAAAGGGATCCTTGTTGTACTTGTCAAAGACAATGAAGCCAAAGCTAGTGGATTTGAAGGCACGCATCCGGATTTAGATCTAGAACTATGAGGAACTCACACAACTCGTCACTATCTTACAAGCTTCACATGCATAAGTGTTCAGAAGCATGGATGTCATTTTGTCGACTCATGTGATCCCATCCATTAGCACACTCACTAAGGCAAAAGCAAAGAACCAAGTCCAAATGGTGTTGGACAATTACTTCTATTAGTTGGTGTGCATAGACACTAGCTCAGACTTGCAGAAGAGAGTAGACACTATGCATCTATATGTTGTTGGTTCGACTGCACTGATGACCATGATGCGCATGCTATCTGAAAAGTTGGACAGAGGTGTCAAATTAGTGTACTTGGATGCAATGGAGTACATGGACACCATAATAGACTACCAATTTTGGCATTAGTTCACCACCATCGATCATCAAGAGGATGTTGATGAGTTAGTATTCACATAGTTGTACGAGTCTTAGTGATTTCTTTCATGACTTATTGAAGCCCATTTTTATCTCACATGGATACATGTGTAGAATGTATTGTAAACATGTTGTAAATTGAATGACCAAGTGTCAATAGTAGAATGTAAACAATCATCTGTAAGTTGAAGAGTCATGAGGGTAGCTGAAGAGTCACAAAGGGGAATGTCAAGGGTCAGCCCACCCTTTGCTATATATAGAACCTCATAACTCATTGTAGTGGCCTTTCAGAGCCAATCTTCTGATAGGTATAACTTAGAGAAATCTTGGAGTGCATTGTAACGAGCCTTGGCTTCTCCACAGTGCAAAGCGAGTACATCTCTTTCGAGGAGCAGGTGATAGTGACTGTAATGTTCCACTATCAGGGCTAGTGATTGTATGGTTGTATGTATGAGTGGATCATTCACTATGTTAATATAATAGAGCCAACACATTTCATGAATATATTGTTATTATAGTTCGATTATCCTGGTTGTTGGAATGATGTATGTAGTTGTAATTTATGCATCTATGTATGAACTATTCCATATGTGTTTGTATGAATCTTATCGAATAGTGTTGTTGATATAACTTATCACTTTGGATTGTTGGTTATCCTACTTTCCATCTCATGATGTCTTTCAGCTTGTGTTTTTCGTTTGAAGCTACGTGCTATCACAGGTTTCTAAGGGGCCCACTCCTCTCCCCTTCCATGTGTTAGAGGTTTTCATGCACCTTCCTTCACTTGCTGCAAGGTCACACCTTTTATTCCAACAAGGACATCTTAATTATCTCTGAGCGAAACCACAGTCAAGGCGATACTATACTAGCCATTGTTGGCACTGCTACCCCAAATGGTCTGAGTTCTTGTTGGGACTTCTTACTAAGGAGGTCCCCTGACATGTTGGCAGGTCGAGCATTGTTAACATTTTCGGCGCTAGAAGGAGGGAAAAATGACAAGCTGAGTCCTCACATCCTATTTTGAATCTTCACACATCTATGATTGATATTGTTATAGTTAACCCTCTTCAATGTTTGTCCAATGGATATCTATTTGAATTCGAGAAGGAGTTCTTTGATGACTTGTCAAAACATGGATATGAACTTAGATGACTTCCTTGCATTCATGGAGAATATGGAAGATTTTGATGAAGTAGAGGTCAGTATGCTTCTTTCATGCACACTTCGTGAATACCCATTGCTATGGTGTCATAAACTTCCTCCTAATTGCGTGCACTCATTCACATAGTTCAGTGATATAATAGAATATGTTTTTCACCATTTTGATCTTGAATCACTTGATAAGAAAATTTTAAAGAATCAAAGGCCCTACATGAATCACTAATGGATTTTTGGCAGTGTTTCCGTCTACTCCCTTTTGGAGCTCCAAAAAGTCACATGAAATTCCAATATCTTAAGGACAAATATGAGTATGTCTGTTATAAATCAGTCCATCTCAAAGTGAAGAAAAATCTCAAACCACTGTCAGCATACTTTGGTAGTGGAGTTGCATAATCACAAGCGGACATAGTCATTGTCACAAGTCATTGTCCACCTTCCCCTCACCAAATAGTTACACGCCCGCAGAGTGATGTAGGAGAGCATGCACAGAACACTATTCAACTATTACATCCTCCGAACCTCACTACTCTTAATTTTTGTGTGGATTTGGTTGGGAATCCCTTGGGTTGTCATATGAACTTGTTACCTCAACCTCTGTCTCCACATTTTACTTATGCTTCAAATTGTAATGTCATGTGTTCTTTTGTTCCCAACTCTACACTTGTTGTGAACGAGGATCAAGCTATCAACAGAGTTTGTGTTGCACGACCATCCTTCACTGTCATTCATGACGATTATGACTGGGAATCTAAGCATGAACCCGCGGTGAAGGATGACCTCCTTTTGTCCACGCCTCCTCGTCATTTTCCTGACATCTTTGCTGATTTTGAAATCTTTGATTTTCCTTATGTAAATCCATCCTTGGATGCATATACTTCTGATCATTTGTAGAATAGACCTGATGTCATTCCATCATTTGATAGTAGAGAGGAAAAATATTTCATTAAAATCCTACTCGATTATTCATCTATCTTCTCTAGAAACATAGAGGGTGAACATCCTTGCTTCTCATCTACCCCACTATATGATTCATCAGACCATGAGGATGTCGATGAAATCATTGATTTTTCTGATAGTGGTTGTCGTGATCACTTTACTCTTGTATTCAATCATGATGTTCATTCAATCATTGTTGATCTTTCAAAGCCACATGTTTATTATGGTCTATCTATTGATGAAGTTGAAACCCCGTAGGTTGTTGAGGTAGTTGAGCCCTAGCTAATGGTTATGTTAGGCCCTCGCTATCCTGAGGTCAGTTTCACTTTTAATAAAGAAATTTTTTAAAAATCCAAGGCTCCCCATCACTCATCTGTATGCATTAAAGATCAATTGAGAACACAAATTTTGCTTCCACCACTCGAATCACATGATCCCATCACTCATGCATTGGAAGAATCTTACATAGTAAGCAAACTTGCAAGGTGTAAGTTGTCTCCTTTTCTCATGTTTGCTTCTTTGTCATAATCAAGAGAGTTTGCATGCTTATCATTGGCATGTAGTGTGTCACAACACTATGGTAAGTCCATAGAGTGTTTGTCGTGTGGTTTCACTATTTTCTTTCTGGTGGACGTGTTTAAACTAAGAGTGTGTTGGTATTCATTGTTATATCTTTCATGTTTACTGGTTTGCTTGACTATTGTGTTCGCTAACCATGCCTTGACCAACATGGGTCAACCAATGTGTCGATGGCTGCATTGGAAATATTACTTTGCATGAGTAGACCTATGCACTATTAGCTTACGAGTAGATGTAGTGTGTGCCTTTTTTTAGTTTCCTTGCATGCATGTTTGCTTTGTTTGTTTGTTTGTTTGCTTGCTTGGATGTTTTACTTGCTTTTCTTTTACATTTTCTTCTGTCCTTTGCTTTTTTTTGTCTTACTTGTTTACATTCATCGGTTAGTTTCAGATGAAACCATGTGCCAATCTTAAGACAAGGAGGGTAAAGTGCAAGAGGACTTATACAACTATCAACACTTGGTTATTTATTGTCCTCTCTCTTTATGCTGAACTTGTTTCCTTCAATCAATGATACACCAATGGAAAATATGTTTTGTTTGAAGTGAATCTTCGTGAAAACACAACACTTGCGGTCTAACTAGTATCACCTACTCTAGTCGATAGTTTTGGGTTAACCCTTGTCAGCTCAATCAAGTAGAGTGAGGTGAGGGGGAAATATTAACAATTATGTTAGAGGTAGATACAACATACTTTTCTGAACGAACAACCTCTTATTCTCTCAATAATTCTATGCATAAATAAGTTCCTATGCACAGTCTTTTAAACAAAATAAAAAAAAAAATGATGAAAAATGAAAATACAAAAATTTTGACGAAAATGAATAAGGAAAAAGAAAAGAAAGGCTTCCTGCATAGATAGGTGATGCAAGTAAATTTGCTGGGGTACTGACCAGGCTCAGTGATAGAGGCTTGATGCTTGTGTTCCTGTGTGACTCCATCGAGGTAATTTCCAGGCCTTCTGGTAGTGGAGAAACACTAGAGATGAAACTTAAACTTTGAGAGTCATGTTACTTGTGGACCAATATACCCCTCATCCCAAATTGAAACAACTAAGTTGACTTGGCTTGGAATGTGTGTTGATAAATCAAGAGCATGGCAGGTGCTACATATTTCACTCAAGCTATTGTGGAAACCACATTGATCAGAGAATCAAACAATACTTATGGTGGAGTTAGACTCAATTTTCACTAAACAAGGTCCATTCAAAGAGCCAAAGTTCTACCAGTTTGTTGCGGATGTTTTAGTGGCTACGTTCATCCTCTAAAATTTTTCCTTAGCTTAATTTTGGAGCTTCCCTACCAACCATCCTTAATAGCACATATTGCACTGTTATAGATATTTTTGGGCACTTCAACGCCAATAAAAAATGTCCATAAATGGAGGGCTCTTAAGTCCCTAAAAGGGTTGCTTCACTACCTAAAGGAACAAGGTCAACTGATTTCATCATCTCCCATAAGTTCTCCACTGAAAACTGCTCATAAATGGTCAAAACTGGACCATATTGGAAGCTCCATGCAGGGGGTGTGATGCATATCACCTTTCCAATGTACAGGGTGTGATGCATACTGTTTTTCTCCTCTGTAGGGTGCGATGGTCAGGAATGGACAAATGGCAGGGACCAAATGCGAGGTGCAAAATCATGGAATCTTCCAGAAGCTTCCCCTCTGACACTTGCCACTCCATTTTCGACCAGGGATGGGTAAGACAACTTCATTCTCCAAGTGGAAGCAAGAACTATCAGAGAGAAGACACTAATCAAAATCCCAAAAGATGACTCACCTCTTTGTAATCGTCCATATATGGATCCCTCATCACAGAGATCCAAAGGATGGAATTTTGTAATCATTTGAGAAGTGCTATCAGTATTCTTGTGTACATTCACAGTGTTGGGTGATTTTGCTTTGCTTGAGGTGAAAGAAGGGCTTCTTAGCTGGAGGATGATGCTGGGTTAGAGCTGCTCATGGTTGTAATCCTCTTGCTACTTTTATCTAAATAAAGCTATTCTTGTTTCCTTCCATATCCTGGTGTATTCATTTATATGTGCTTCTATATGGTTAATGTGCATCTAATCCTACATTATTTGTGAATTTAGATCCTTGTTTCTTGCATAGTAGTATGTTGTTATGATCCTACAGGTCCTTTTTGAAGCTGAGTAGACAAAGAGAGAGCAACAAAACTCTATCAAGAAGGAGAGGGAATCGAGCGCAAGACTCAGGTTGGCCCTCTTGGTTCTCCTCTCATCTATTTTCATAAAAGGAATCAACAATAGACTTTGATTGTTTGTTTCTAAGATAGCCACACATCTTAGTGGGAATAGCAGCATCCGTGTGGACACTATTCTCGTATAACATGTGCTACGCACATACATATGCTTTTAGTTGACTTTATTTGTCTTATCAGCTTGTGTTTGCTAACTTCTTTTCCTTTCAACCACAAGGTGACATCCCATAGCTTGGTTTTCAACTGGCTCTTGTGCTCACTTGAAGTGTTCACATTATGATGCATGTGTTGTACTTGATGGCAACCCTCTCATAGAATATCATCTCACTTGTATACATTCAGAAGATATATCAGATGTGATAGAATGCATGGGTTACCGGACAGCAAAAAGGGATCAGATGACAGTTCACAAGTAAGCTTTGCCATCAAGTCCAAAGGGGGAGATTGTTGGCATTATGGCTAAAGTGTTGTCCTTGATGGCAACCCATACAGGTGATGGATCATTGTACAACAGGTCAATAGCAAACATTGATGAACAACTCTCAAATATTGAAGAAAATAAGGAGTACGTAGGCACACCGTTCAAAAGATGCGTACACGCAGGCATGTCTTATATAAAGTGCGTACATACCCGCAGGATACCCATTCATTGGGTGCGTACCCCAAGTGCACACATTTCAAGGCAGTTAAGCACCCACACATGGGGTTTTCTCATGGTAGTTAGCCGACGGTATTGTGTTATCATGGTTTTGGCCCGTGGTATTGTTTATTTTATTATTATTATTCAGCCCCATGATCCTTGATTTGAGGAAGAGCTTTCCTATATAAAGCAAAGGAGATCATTTGGCTTATGCATGTTTTTGGTTGAATATCTTATGAGGGCAAGATCTAGTCTAGATCTAAATAAGGCGAATCTACTGATGGACTAAG
>APFE030083245.1:49160-255772 GCA_000404065.3 Pinus taeda
CAGGTGCGGATGACCTCAGGCAGTTCAATGGACTCAAAGCGAGGTACGCAGGCTAGCAGTTGAACAGAATGCGTACTTGTATGCAGGCTAGCAGTTGAGCAGGGTGCGTACTTGTATGCAGGCAAGCAGTTGAGCAGGGTGAGTACTGTAAGCAGGCAAGCAGTTGAGCAGGGTGCTTACGTAAGCAGGCTAGCATTTGAGCAGGGTGCTTACTTCTCTTAAAATCTTTGTTTATCATTGTTGTGTTCTGGGTTTGGTCCTATTATTGTTGATCTGGTTACTACAGTTGACTGGGTGATTCTCTTATACTTGATGATCATTTGATGCTTATGGATCCAGTTTTAAAATTTATGAAAAGTGGTCCTTGTAAGAAAAGAAGTAGGGGGTTGTAGATCCCTTCCAGGAGAAGCTGGAAAATGAGAGAGAGTTGTAGCTCTCTGCACGTTGCAGCCTGCGTACTGGTAAAGGACTGCACCAGTACAAAACCATTGTAAAAGGAGTTTCTAATTTGAAAGAAGATAGAGACATATTGCAGCAGGTGGTTTTCACCCACATTGGGTTTCCACCATACATCTTGTGTTCTTTGGTGTGACTATCTGTTTTCTTTTTTCATGCTCATTATTTTATGGTACTGACATGCAAAACTAATTCAAAGAACAAATAAGGAAGATTTATTAAAAGAAGTAGATAATACTGATTCACCCCCCCCCTCTCAGTATTATTTCCAACACTAACATCCCCAAAGATTTCTGTAAGGCATTCATAGCAAACATGACTACAAATACCCCCCACAATAGAAGCAGTGCCCTCCGAAGTAGCACCCTCAGTTGAAGTAACACTCTCTTTTCTTGTGGGATTTCTAACTACGACTCCTAGATCTGCTAGATCTCAACCCTCTGGTGCTGACAAGAAATAGAAGAAACTGCATCAACTTTCGGTGAAGTAGTCACTCTAAAAAATTCCCACAGAAATCTAGTAGAAGGGGAAGATAGACAGACCGTAGCAGTGACATGAGCCCCTTAATTTCGATGAAGAAGAACTCTATGGAGGCTCGAGGAGATGGATGCCAAGGAGGATGAGACTATAACTCATCTCCCAAAGTGTTAGCTCCCTATACTACTAGTGTAACCCCTTATTATTATTAGTACAACCCCCTTATTATATTGTTGTGCCCATGTAGTCCCCATATTGTTATTATTGTGCCCTATAGAAGCCCACTATTCTTATTATTGTGCCCTTACATTATTATTGTTATGTTGACTTTGATTATATTATGACCCCTTAGACTCCTATATATAGAAAGGAGGTCTTATCATTTTTATCATCCAAGAATTTTTCATTTGTGTAATGTAATGGAGGTTTCCCCCTCAAAGAGGTAGAATTCTAAGGCGTTTATCTTTATTTTCTATCTTTTTGTGAGTTGGTTTCATAACATTTGGTATCAGAGCTTTGGATTCTAAGGTTTTGCTGCTCCAAATTGGTCATTGTGGAATGTTCGCTATAACTTTTTTGCTATGAAGTTTTAGAAGATAAAAAAAACCCATTTGACTTGGGATCATTCTAAACATTGGGTCTGAATTTCAAATCTTTTCTCGCTATATGTTCGGAGATATAATACGAGGAACTTAATGTTTTTGCAAGCTCTAGAATTCCATATAAATTAGACCATCATCACATGTTCAGCATACCATTTTCTCTGCAATGGCTCAGACTTTGAAATTCAAACCTATTTGAGCCTAAATCATTCCAAACCTTGGGTCTGAATTTCAAATCTTATCTCATTATATTTTCGAAGATATGATCTGAAGATGTTAGGGTTTTTACAGACTCATGAATTACATTCCCAACAGGTGACCTTGGGAAAATTGTCATAACTATATCTCTGAGCATTATACTTCACTTTCATAAGAATTTATAGAAATAGGATGGCCTCTAGTTTTTTGTGTGTCAATTTTAGGTCCGAAGGTCCAAACAGGGATATGTGTCACTTCGCACAAGTTCTCTCTACTAAAAACGTATATAATTAGGTCATATTGAGAGATTGGGCATAACTCTTTCTTGGAGAATCCAATGTCAATCAGACTGATGGCACTGGAAATAGGACATAGAGGGCTACCACAAGTTGCAATCACAAACCTTAAAGATCTGAAATTTCAGAGATACAACATATTCAAGTGTGAGCTGCTAAAATCAAGAAAAAGGCAATATGAGGAAGTTTCATGGCAAGGATCCAGTAGATTGGATACTATAGATGGAGCAATATTTTGATATACATGAGGTGAAACCATTACAAAAGGTACATATTGTGTCTTTATATTTAGAACCAAATCAATTTTTATGGTATAAAGGGATTTTTTCTCATAAGGCACTTGTCACTTGGTCAATTTTCATGGATGATAGCACATTATGGGGATACAAAGAGTAAAACCTTCTTTAGCCAATTGATAAATCTCAAAAAAAAGGGTTCAATGGTAGAGCACATTGAGGAATTTCAAAAATGGAATATAAGAGTAAATGATATTCCATAAAAGTAAAGGATTGATGTCTTCATAGGGACCTTAAAGGATAACATTCAACATGAGGTTTGTCTTTGGGAACCTAATTCATTGGAGAAGACATTCATGTTGGCAAGAAAAACTAAAAGCAAAATTATGGAAACAAGGAATCCCACCACTCACGACTATAGTTATGAAAGTGTTTTTTCTCCTAGCCTTCCACAACCTACAAGGTTTACACCACAACAATTGGAAGAAAAAAGAGAAAAAGGGCTTTGTTACAATTGTGATATCAAATACACTAAAGATCATAAGTGTGATGAGAAGAAATTATTTTACAAAGATTATGAATAGAAGGAAGAAAAGGATCAAGAAACATCAAAATAAGAGGATATATACCATGAAAAAACCCTAGAGGAAGAAGAAATGAATCCGACCATATCTTGTAAAGAATTGGTAAGAATTACCACTCCTCAAACTCTTAATATAGAATGACATATCAAGAAGAAAAAGGTTCAAGAAGTTAAAGACCACATTCAGAAAGAAGAAATGAATCCAACCATATCTTGTAATTCTTTGGTCGGAATTACCACTTCTCAAACTATTAAGATAGAAGGACATATCGAGAAGAAAAATGTTCAAGAAGTGAAAGATCACATTGATCATCAAGAAATGAATCTGACAATATCTTGTAATGCATTGGAAGAAATTACCAATCCTCAAACTCTCAAGATAG
This sequence comes from Pinus taeda, assembly GCA_000404065.3. Taxonomy (NCBI): domain Eukaryota; kingdom Viridiplantae; phylum Streptophyta; class Pinopsida; order Pinales; family Pinaceae; genus Pinus; species Pinus taeda. The sequence continues at coordinate 52,392 of APFE030083245.1, forward strand.
AAGGACATATCAACAAGAAAAAGATTCAAGCAGTGAAAGATCACATCGAGCATCAACAACAAGTTCTCCAACTTTTAAAGGATAATGCCAGTTTGGTGCATAATCGCATGAAACGACAGGCAGATCAACATCACAGTGAAAGAAGTTTTGATGTAGGCGATTGGGTATTTTTATTTCTACGTCTGAAGAAAGCTATTTATAAGAAGGAAATGTTGGCAATACTAGATACGCTTAAGAAATGGCGACCTTACCTAATGGGAAGACACTTGAAGGTAAAAATGGATCATGATAGTCCTAAATAATTTTTAGAACAAAGATTATCTTCAAAATAATAGAAAAAATGGGTCACAAATATGTTGGGTTATGATTTCAAATCATCTACAAAAAAGGGAAGAAAAATGTTGTTGCAGATGCACTCTTAAGAAAGGATGAGGATGTGGAAGAATTTTTTTTTCTATTTCTATTATCCAACCAGATTGGATAAACAAAGCAAGGGATTAATGGAATAAAGACGAAGAAGTGTGGCCACTCATTCAAAAGTTGCAGAAGATTCCAGTTCAAACAATATTTCCAAAACTTTATGTGGAAGGAAAAATCATATTGAACCCTGGACTAGTCACAGAAAGAAGAAACTGATAGCTACGAAATTGATCAAATTCAGAGTATCTCCTCAAATGGAAGGACTTACCCACTGAAGATTCCACATGGGAGGACAAATTTTTTATATAGAAGCATCAAGAACTACTCAAGCATTGAGCACAACACCTTTTGAAGGAGAGGGGCATGTTAGGTCTCTATACTACTAGTGTAACCCCTTATTGTTATTAGTACAACCCCCTTATTATATTGTTTTTCCCATGTAGTCCCCATATTGTTATTATTGTGCCCCATAGAAGCCCACTATTTTTATTATTGTGCCCTTACATTATTATTTTTATATTGGCTCTAATTATATTATGACCCCTTAGACTCCTATAAATAGAAAGGAGGTCGTGTCATTTGTATCATCCAAGAATTGTTCATTTGTGTAATGTAAAGGAGGTTACCCCCTCAAAGAGGCTGAATTATAAGGTGTTTATATTCATTTTCTATCTTTTTGTGAGCTAGTTTCATAACATTTGGTACTTATCTAGGGAATACCATATGATTGAGCTCCTATACCGACACCCTATCCCCTTAAGCCCCATGGTTAAGACAATGTTACTGTATTTATGGAAGCGAGAGGAGGCAACTTTAAAATTAAGATACCCGAATGGTTTTATATTCCTAACAATATTGCTAGATATTTCCCATCTCTGTCTAGCTACAAACAAGGCTTCTTCCTTGATCTCTTGGAGGTACTCCTTCTTATCTTGTAAAATGTTTGTGTGGAATGACCCTAATTGGCCCACAACACCAGCTCGCTTCATAAATTTCTTGTGCCTGATAGAGAGATATAAGGGTTTTGTGGACTCCCCCCCTATCCCATAGGTTGATGCCATATTCCTATTTTCTAAAAGTATTATGGGCCTTGGCCCATTTTATCTGGTCAGCAGAAAAGGAAAGAAAGGCTTGGAATTGGACATCCCCTATAAAGGAGCTAGGGTTGCTATCCCTGTCATCTTCTAAAAAGAAATTATGCATATAAATTTTACACAAGAGGAATTTTACCTGCTCATTCTGCTCTATAAAGCAATTGATAAAGTCTAGGGTGGTCTTGATTTCCACAGACTTTCCAGCCTTAACAGCTTTGATTTTCAGCGGGAGGTACCTTTCTAGGAGGAATAATGCATAGTTTGTAGCAAGAGATCGACATGACAGGGTGTTTGAATAAAGAGAGAAAATAGTCTCCAATTTCTCTTTGGCCTTCTGTAATTTGACCTGTTCTTTTTCAACCTTTTTCTGCTCAGCCTTGTACAGAACAAAGGTCTCATCCTCAGTGGTTGTGAGTGCCTCAAATTTCTTCCTTAATTCTTGATGTACACATAGGGGCATTACTTCCTTTTTGTGCTGAGTTAATTCCTACTGGACCTTAGTTAGTTCATTCTGCAATGTACTAATGACTTCTTCCCTTACTAGCGGAATGTAAGCAGGTGTCTCCTCTGTTCGTGTTTCATCATCTTGTGTTTCCATAGGCTTAATCTGAACAAAAAATTCGGATGCTTCTTGAATCATGCAATAATCAACTGGGATGCTTTCTTCAACATTAATTTCAACAACAACGTTCATATTAGGGAAGTCCGTTTGGCTCTCCTATGGGAAAACAAAAGGGTCTTCATTCTGCATTTCAATGTCTTCTAAAAGACATGGTTCTATCTGAGTTTCTTTGAATAAACCAAAAGAATCTTAGTTTGGGCTTCAACATATTTTCAAGACAATGTTCTGTCTATGTCCCTGTGGTCTCCATTTCCACTTTCAATTTTCTGACTTTGACTGCTTCTTTTAACCACAGTCTTAGCTACCCAATTATTCTCTTTTGTTTCCTATAATTTTCAAGAATTTTTTTGAGCTTGTCCTTGTAGGTCTTCTCTATTTCAAGACTTCCGACTGGTGGTGGTGCAACTGAATTTACCTCAGATTCATGCTTAGTTGGAATTGTGTTGGCATCAAGGAGGGGTTCAGTTGGAACGATATATCTCGATAGAGCTTAATGTTCTAGTTGTTTTTTGTCATGAATTTCTCTCTCAGGAGACCCCAATGGAATGGTGTCTTCTAGGGAATTATTGTTTTCCAGGCTTTCTTCTAGATGGGCCTCGTCCTTAGGCGACTTCATAAAACTATCATTCCTTGGATGATTTCGACCTCCCAGGGTTTCATCTGTAGGATTTTCTTCAGCTGGGGGGTCCAATCGACTGGTAACTCCTGATTGATTTTCTTCTCTAATGGTTTCTTCTTCATGCTCTTCTACTTCTGGGGGGTTTTCCACACAAGGGATTAGCTCCCTCTGTTCTTCTAAAGAATCAACAAGTAGCAAGGTTTGACCAGAACTAGGTCTTCCAGCAGAGATAGACTAGTTGAGGGCACAATTTTGTCCTTCAACATTCTCATATTGTTCTCTTCGCTCACCAAATATCCCCATGTTTTCTAGTACCCTGGCCACCTCTTCGTCATAGTCTTGCAAGGAATCATTTTGTGGCCATGGAAGTGGTGTGTGAGATGGCCCAACCTCATTTTTTTGAATTAGGGTCTATTGCTACGACTTCACCACAACAGAGTGCCTTCATTTTGTTAGGTTCAAGGGCATAGAGGAATTCTTTCTTTTTAGTGTCCTTCTCGGACCTGGGGTTCTTTGCCCTTGCTATTATGTTGCTGGGTTTTCTATAGGTGGGGCCAGAGTAGGATTTACAATATATTCCTAGGTTAGCTACTGTTGGGCTAGTCCATGCATGAAAATCAATTTGATCAGCCCATCATGACTTATGACTGTGTGTGGGTCCTTTGATTTTCTAACTCGACGAGTAACATCATGCAATAGGGAATTCAAATAAAACGACATATTAACTGAATTTTTTTGTTTTAAGATGGATAACAATTTGAGTTGTCGGGGCTTTACCACATCCTGTCAACCATCGCATTTGATGTACCTCTGAACAATGACTCCCAATTCTTGCCATGGTTGTCTTAACGCTGAAGGGTGAATCCCCTTCACTTTTCGCGCCAATTGCTTGCCTGGGTCTTGAAATACTACAACCACATTGTATAAAAGGATGTGTTTGTCTGTCCATTCTGTTCCCTCAGCTGGAAGTCCAGTGACATCGGCTACAACTACTTCGAAGACCATTATGTTCTTTCCTCTTACCATGATCCTTCCATTCTACAAATTTTGCAAAAATTCAAGTGTCATTTCTTCGTGAAATCCTTGCAATTTATTCAAATATTGGAGCTAGCCAGCATGCTTGATAATTGCATGATCCTGGTCTGATGCCATGAGCACTGTGGGTTCATTTTGGATGGCTCTACCTCCCATGGATGCTGTTTTCCTATGACCAGTTCACTGGCATGCACTTCTCTTATTATTTCGCAGTATAGAACAACAACAGAGAACGATAAAGCAATTAATAGGGAAATGAAGTTGTTTTGGAAATTAATATCATGTAAAGTCAAGTCATTTGTCTCGTCCGCAATATTTGATGTAGGCTAATCTGCATGTGATCTATGATGGTTATCATCCTTCTTCCAATAAAAAATACTTTGATAATAATTACACATACACAATCATCATATCGTCCTTAAACCGAAAATCAGTTTAATATATATCACACAATTATTTGTAAACTGTCGCACATGATATTCATACACATACCATCCCCCCTCCAATGGGCAAAGGGCGTCCAGATCTGCCAATAATGGGAAATACAGGAGAAAGCGTTAGTAATACATAAATGCAGGAAACCAATCAATAAAAAGTGGCACAATATATGATAAGGCAATTAAATAAATACATGTCATCGGATTTGCAATGGTCATAAATTAAAACAGAGATTTAAATCATTATGTCGAAATATTTTTACCTTAAGCGGTATTAGTAACAAATGCATGATCGACGATAAGTATTAATGGTTGTCATTAAAGTGATTAGACAAATATGATATAATGAATATAAAATATAAGTTACCATGCATGTTGGCTTTTTAGGAATGTTGTTCAAATGGGAAATTTCCTTTAGAGATGAGTCCATAGGTGGTAATAGAATAGGGAGCATTTGGTAGTGTCACATAGTACTCCAATACCACAAGCAGAGCCACTGCTGCTAGCAAGCGTTCATAGCCTCGACAAGGTTGCTTTTTAACCCCAAAAATGAGTCAGAGTCCTCCTTTTAGTATGTAGGTGATTTTTTCTTTTCTTGCCATAAACAGACCACTATGATGGCATGGTGACCAGATAATCACAGTGCCATTCACCAAGATATAACAAAGTGTTCAAACTGGCTCGTGATGAGACCCCCTATCCTCTTGAAGATAATGTTTGTTTCATTTTAATATTTCTTTATTCATATTTTCATATTTTGATGTTTTTATTATAAAAAGAGGGAGGCTCATTTACTCCATAAGAGTCAGGGATGGTATAAGAAGTAAAAAAAAATGCCAATGGAAGTTTATACTTTTACCTCCATATCATCATATCAAAGGGATTTATCCATTTGAAAGTATGAAAGACAAGCCAACATGGTATTAAAATAATAAATCATTTTATGATATGTCCAAAGAAAATATATTCAGCCAGTCATTATCAAGATGCGCCATGTCAGCTTTGGAATAAAGATGACCATCAAAAGGTTTTATAGGTCATAATGATATTAACCATACTATTTTTATTTATCTTAGGCACAAATCCAACCAGATGGGTTTCATTCAAAACATCAAAGAGAAAGAAAAATGGAAAAAAGACTGACTAGTGATGAAACAACAAAGAGAAATCACAGTTGTTTATTCTATCGGTTACACACAAAAAGCAAAACCAGAGCTTATTCAATTGATTGAACATCATTCACTCAAAAAAATGTTGTTCAATAGATTGAACAACAACACAAAAATGAAAAAAGTGTTTTTCAATTGATTGAACAACAATTGTTCAATAATTTGAATAGTGAAATTGAAAAGAAAAACACACAAAAGTTTTCTTCAATTAATTGAACAACAATTGTTCAATCTATTGAACAATAAAATCGAAAAGGAAAAAAAGAAAAAAGCGTTGTTCAATGGATTGAATAACAATCATTCAATCGATTGAACAACAAAATAAAAAAATAAAAAAAATCACAAAACATGTTGTTCATTTGATTGAACAACAAAAAAATCTTAAACCTCAAAAAATGTTATTCAATTGATTGAACAGCAAAAAAATCGTAAAACACAGAAAGTGTTGTTAAATTGATTGAACAACAAAAATCGTAAAATGCAAAAATTGATGTTCAATTAATTGAACAACAATCATTCAATTGATTGAATAGCAAAAATCGTAAAATGCAAGAAGTGTTGTTCAATGGATTGAACAATAATCATTCAATGGATTGAACAACAAAACACACAAAGTGTTGTTCAATTGATTGAACAACAACACACACACACAAAAAAAAATTGATGTTCAATTGATTGAACAACACTTATAAAATACCCAAAACAAGAAAAATCGTCATATCTACTTGGTGATTCCTAACTGAATTAAAATCAATTAGAAAAATGAATATATACATTATTTATAGGTAAATAAAATCACAATGTTAGGAAAGAAAATTTGTTGGGTCATTACTCCCTACAGCTAGAATTTGCGTGGTGGGGTCCTCACATACCTGTTGGCAGAAATAATCCTTCATGAGTAGTTTGTGATAGAGACGCACCTGATTCCCATGAACCTTGAAAGAATGGCCAAACCCATCAATGGTAGTCAAAGTGAGAGTACCATTTTTATGTACTTCATGAATTTGATAAGGGCTTAGCCATCTTGTTTGTAACTTACCTAAAATGTCTTGGAATCTGGAGTCATAGAGGAGTGCCCAATCTCCTTTCTGAAACATCTTCTTTTTTATAAGGATGTCGTGCGACTTTTCCCTTTGCTACTAGATAATTGCAGTCCATTGCAGAGCAAGTAGTTAAACCTCATCTAGTTCATTGACTTGTTGAAGTCACCTGGTTTGGTTTTCTATTAAATCTAGTCCCACTTATTGAGCCGTTCTTAGAGTCTTTATTTCGAATTCAATTGGAAAAATAGGTTCTTTGCCAAACACGAGTTGGTACAGAGAGTATCCATTAGTATTCCTCCAAGTCATATGATAGGCCCACAAGGCCTCTGGCAGTCTAGCAACCTAGTCTCACTGATGTGTTGAGACTGTCTTGGTCAGAATTTCCTCAATGACCTTATTGGTGTTTTCAACCGGCCCGTTCGCCTATGGGTGATACGGGGAAGTGATCCTATGTGTAATGTGATTGTTTCTGAGAGTGGCTATAATCTTGTGTCCTACAAATTTCCCTCCCCCATCTGTTATCACCTACCCTGGTAAACCATACCACACAAATAGAACAAAAAGGAAGTTAGTCACAAATTCCTCTATGGTTCTTGGAAAATCTACCATTTCCACCCATTCCATCACGTAATCTATCGCAACCAGTGTGTAGGCCTTTTGATTTGATGGCATATGGAATGGGCCAATAAAGTTCAATGCCCATCGTTCAAAGGGTTCTATGACCAGTTGAGGCTACAGTGATATTTCATCAGATTGGCTAGGCTGGCCCATCCTTTGGCAGCTATCACAAGCCTGGGCATATTTCTTAGCATCTTTAAAAATAATGGGCCAATAATAGCCCATTTGTAGTACCTTATTCCCTTTCCTTCGATCTGCGAAGTGTGACTCGTAGGGATCGTCATGGTGAGCCTTCAGAATGTCATAAATCTCATACTTGTGAATGCATCTGTGTATACACATATCAGACCTCGTGTGAAAAAAATATTCGCCAATCCAAGAGAATCGGGAGTTGTGCTAGATAATCTCTTTCCTTTCCCTTGCTGTCAAATGTCTGGGCAGCTTCCACACTACTAGATATTTTCCTATATATGCATACCATGGCATCTTGACCGCTATGGAAAATAAATGCTCATTTGGAAGTTGGTCGTCCACTATGAGTGGATCATTTATCTTTGGACTCGAGACAGAAAATTAGCCACTGGATTTTCCTTCCTTGGACAATCTTTGATAGTAATGTCAAACTCCTGCAAAAGTAATAGCCAACGAGTCACTCGACCATTCGTGATAGGTTTGTTAGCTAAATACCTAATGGTAGAGTGATTAGTATATAGAAAAAATTGGTAGCCAGTTATATAATGTCTAAATTTTTTTATGGCATAAATGACAGCTAAGAATTCCTTTTCTGCTACTATATAATTAAGTTCTGCAACAATAATATTTTTGCTAATATAATATATAGCATAAGGTTTTCTATCCACCTCCTAGCGAGGACAGTGCCTATTGTTGCATTTGATGCGTCCATGTATATGTGAAAAAGGCAGCTCCCAGTTTGGTCCACATAATATTGGTGTCGTCAAGACTAGTTTCTTTATACCTGTCAAAGTTGTCACATTTGTCAGACCATTTAAAATCAACATTTCAAGTTAAAGCATATAAAGGCGCAACAATTTGTGAATTTTTTTTGATAAACCTGTGATAATAGCCTGCATATCCGAGGAAGCTAAGTACCTCCATCTGAGTATAGGGTGTAGGCAATAAAAGAATTACTTATATTTTGGTTGGATCTACCTGTATCCATGCTACAGATATGTAATGTCCCAACATTGCACCTTTGGTCATCATCATGTGACACTTGACATTTCTTAAACATAACTTGGTAGAAATGAATTGTTCTAAAACCTTTTATAATGTTTGAAGTGCTTGATCAAAGTCATCCCCATATGGTGTAAGGTCATCCATATAAACTTCAAGTCCTTCATTTATCAGATCAACAAAAAATGTTGAGTATAGATCTTTGAAATGTAGCTAGGGCATTGCATAAGCCAAATGGTAACACTTTGTAAGTGAATGTACCCCAGGGTTAGGTGAAGGTTGTTTTATCTTGGTATTTAGGGGTGATTTGAATCTGATTATAACCGCCAAAGCCATCTAGAGAGGATAAGAACTACTTCCATTCCAAAGTATCAAGGACTTGATCAATAAATGGAAGAAGGAAGTGATATTTCTGTGTTGCCTTGTTCAATTCTCGATAATCCACACAGATACACCACTTCTTGATTTTCTTAGGGATAACCACCAATGGAGAGACCCATTTTCTATCTAAAATAGGATAAATGAAATTCATGTCCAACAAATTTTGTAATTCATCTTTTACAATGTCCTTGAGATGCGGATTCAATCTCTGTGGAAGCATTCGGATAGGACGAGCATCCTTTTTTGGTGTAGATGTGATGTGTACACAACTGTGGGTCTATACCCTTCATGTTAGATAATCCCAGGAAAAAGGCCCTTTATATTTTTTGAGGACCTAAATGAGGTTTTTGTACTGATCACTATGCAGACTATCACTAATGTTTAAAACTTTGCCTGGTTAAATTTCCACAGGCTTGCTGTTATGAACAACAGTCATCTGGATATGTTGATCATCAGTATCCTTCAAAGGATCTTCCAAGGCTTCATTATCAAGGATTTCTTCGAACATTTTACATTTTACATTGCTCACATTAGCTCTCTGATTGATAAAGTTGATGATAATGTCATCTTCAGTCTGATCTATGAATTCAATTGTTTCTGCTACTGTGAGTGGTGAACGAATGCTTTCTTCTAGGTATGCGGGTGGTTGTTTACATATTTTTACAATGGGAAAACCTTGTTTGGAAGGAGGATATAAAACAAGATTTCTTATAGCATCCCCCTTAGCAATAGTCATGTTTCCCTGTCGGTAGCCTATATAAGCATCAACTCTCCCCAGCCAAGGTCGGCTCAGAATCAGAGGGTACCCATCCAATCGACTCTTTGGATTTATAACAAGAAAATATAATGGATACTCCCATGAATCAACAAAAACCATAACTATCCTGTAAATTTCCTTTTGGCCTTACCACTGAATGATCAACAAGTTCCAGTAGGGTTGTGGTTGGTTCCAGAGTTGTAATACCAAGTGCTTGACAGGTTTATGTTGTTAGGATGTTAATGGCAGCACCCAGATCCACTAGTGTATTGGGAAAGGAATGACCATATCTCTGAACTATAACTATGGGGTTCCTAGATATTCATACTTTACCAGACTTTCCCCTCCCAAGAGTAAATCAAATAAGGTTCCTACAACATTAATGGTGGGTGAAGTTTTTTCTTTCCTCATAGGCTTCTTTACACATAGATTTTTAGTTGTTTTAGCATAGAGGGGAATATCTTGGATGGCATGGAGGAGAGGAATTTTAATAAAAATATTTTTTAGTTCCCCTACAAGATTGAAATATTAATGAACAATCGGTTTAGGTATCGTTAACCTTTCGTGGAACGGGGGAGAAGTGACTATGAGTTTCTTAGGATCTTTATGTTGATCCATCTCTTCTGCTTGTTTTATTTCTGTATCAATTATAGGTGGTGGTATATGTACAGGTGGGGTTTCGATCTCAATTGATGGTTGGTCCCTACTTTCCTCAGGGGTGGCGATACGTCTCGACCTCAATCTAAGTTCATTAAGTTCTTTTTGTTCAATCTCATAATTTGAGCTTTCGACAATTTTCACTAGCTGAACCGGTTTGTTATTGGGATTCCGATTCAGTTGAGCTGGAAATTGAGGGCACAGAAGAGGCTAATGATTTTGTTGTAATGGATAAAGAGCTTATAATGTAGGTTGAGGTTGAGGACTTATCCCCATATGTGTATTGGATATTCCCAAAGGTCGTTTCCAATGTGTAGACTAGTTTGGATTTTGAGAAGTCGAGGCAGGTCACTAGGATGGATAGGGATTACCTTGCCAAATAGGAGTAAAAGGAGAATTTGGCTAGCTTTACTCAGAAAGGATTGAGTTGGCCATAGTGTCATAGGGAATGACTGGGATTGCCAATTTGAGTAAGGTTATTGGCCTTGTCATGCTGCTCCAGGGTTTTGTTGCTAATTAAATGGTGAAGAAGGAAAGAAATAGGATGTGTCTTGTGACATACTTGTAGGTTTCACCTACCACTATCGATGTTGGTTCATTAGATACACTAGCTTTGTCTCTTCTTTTACTTCCTTGAAGACTGCATTCAGCCCTAGAAGTGATGGACATTATTCAATGGTGTGATCCTTGGTACAGATAGTGCATGTTTGAAACATATCCAATGGACACTCCCATTGGCCGTGCTTCTTCCAGAAACGTGGATAGAAAATGACAAAGTTTTGTTTATCTAAGGCTTGTTTCTGTTTAGCATGTAGGAAGTCTAGCTATCTTGTGAGGGTGCCCAGAATTTCCATCTTGAAATCTTCTAGGAGGTTACCGATTTACATTCATGTTACACCTCCACTGTGAGGTTTGTTTCCCATACTCATGGGATCTCAATTTCCTTATCTTGTGTGTGTGCTTCCTCACGAACACATGATACACAAATGGATGATTTGATCATAATCTTCTTGAGAAATATCTCCTTTCCCCATTAATTTAGGGTCTCTATCCATTCTTCTTTCATTTACTTAAGACAACTCTTAGGACTTCTTTTGGTAAGGTGGTGTGTGGATATATCTGCAAATTATAATGAAATCTTTTGACATATTCTTCTAGAGTTCCATTATCATTTGCAAACATCTTAAATATTTCATCTCTTAGCTCGCTAGTCTTGCAAGACTCCTGGTATCTTGTGAGGAAGGAAGTTTTCATATCATCCCAAGAGTTAATAGTACGTCCAACCAGACCCATGAACCATCTTAAAGCTACTTGTTTCAGAGTAGAAGGGAACAATTTTATCTTTTGAGGGTCAGTGGTGTAGTCATACCCTCTGTAGAGGACATCAAACTCGAACATGAAGGCATATGGATCCTCTATGATCATCCCATGAAAAGTTGGGATGCTCTACAAAGGAATAGCCTTTGGTCACTTGGTCGACTATGGGGTATTCCAATGTCAAGGTTTGACCTTGAGGTGGTCGATTTTCCATTTTGTCAAAGATGTGCCAATATCCTTTAGGGATTTCAGGGGGTTCTATTTGAGTAAGTGGATAATTAGAAATCAGAGTTGGTTTTGCAGCATTGCCTAGATCTAGGATCACAAGAGATCCTTGTTCAAACAACTGAGGTCCTTCCTTAGCAATTCCATTGGTTTCTCCCTCTCCTTCTCTTAAGTTACATGATTTTACCTCTTGTAGAGGATTAGAACATAAATTTGTTGTAACTTGAAGACTTCGTTTAAATCCTCTAATTTGGCTTTGAATCTCAGCATAGGCTGCATATGGTGAGCTAGTTGCCTGAGAGATTATAGTAGGACTTTTCCCATATATAGTCTAGAATCCTACTGATGCTTGAGACTCTGATTTTCTTATGATATTTTGTATAAAATTTGTTCTCCCAAGGCTTTTATATCAAGTTTCTATTCCCAGTCATTCATAAAAAACCTATTCCTATTTACTGAAAAGCGGGCTGGAGAGTAATCACTTTACTTGCTGGTTACGTACGTTCTCACCCACCATTTTTAAAACCCAATTCTTTTATAGTAAGGTAAAAGGAAATCACTTTGAAATACTCTCCCCTACAATGGTGCCAAAATGTTGGTGCACTAAGATGTATTTTTCCAGGAAATCTTAATTCCTACAATAATAATCAAGCGAGGGAAAGTGTTTTTATTTCAAGAGTGTTAGCACTATATATGCAGTTAATTCATAGGTTAAATTACAATGAAAGAACTTGGAATCATTGCAATTGCTAATTACTACCTCTCTTAAAGCCAATCCAAACCACTTTGAAAGAAATAACTCTAAGAGAGATTCATAACACATTTTGCAATTCTACTTAATCTATTCTGAAAGAAATTAAATCTGATTGCAACTAGAAAGAATCACACTTGACAATCTTAACTAGAACTGAAACTAGCTCGCTTAATCGTGAAAGAGAACTAAAACAATTGAACAACAAATAGTAATTGAACAACAAATGATAATTGAACAACGAATGATAAATGAACAACAAATAATAAGTGAAAAACAAATAACCATGTAAGCATCCTATCGAAGGCAATCAATTATGTCTTTGAAATCTATGATAACATTACTTGTAATGACCAACGATCTAGTGCTAGAACTTACATAACCAATTCAATCAAGAGCATCACACACATCTAACTTACAGCTAAATCTGAATCTTGAATAAGCAACAAATGTGAATCATAATCATCAATCCTCTCGGCAATTGAAATGATAACTTAACAATAACAAACTGTAAAGAATAAATAGAAAGAAATATAAGATAGGTGGAGCAACAGATCTTCTCTTGACTGGGCTCAAAGTCTCCAAAAGTCCCCGCTATTAGATACTCAGAAGATGATTATAAATTAAGTGCAATCTTCTTCATTAAAACAAGTAATAGAGTTACAGCATCACCAAGATGAAATTATTATATGTTCAAAAGAATAGTTACAAAGTGTGTATTTTTGAACTAGCCATAGGGATTTCATTTTGGCCTTATATATAAGATTTAGAAAAGTAAATAAATTAAAGTGAATCCTTAGGATCAGAAGATCCTGAGGATTTCACAATACTTGATCTGATTTTGTGATAAAATAGCATCGGTCTTCCCGATCTTCCGCAATCCTCCTTTGTCTCCGACACTGTATTTTTCCTTTATGGGATGCTATTGTTCTGTCGATTGAAAAACCATCATCAAATTCACGTATTCTACACATAAAGATAGTAAAATTTAGTTTTTCATGCTTAGATTCATATGATTTTTTACTAATTTCATTTACCCAACATCTGTTGTTGTTTCCTCAACTTTTATCCATAAAACAAAGATAGACATGTGAAGAGGAATGGTAAATAAAGTTGTTTACAAGGAGAAAACGATCCTTTTTCTCGTGCCAACAAAGGGAATAGACAAGGTGCTTAAAGACACAAATAATTCTAAATTTATGATCTCTACACCATTTCTACCCGAAAAGGTGGTGTTTGAAGGCACATTGTTGGGCCACATTTTGTCACTCAAGCCGGAGGATTGGGAGTTGGGAGATCACGAGAATTTCCCGCAACTTGTGTCAAACAAATATTTGTCCAAAAGCTATTATGAGGAAACTGGGGTTATGCGATTGGAGCTTAAGAATTGGGTCGGAGGAGTTGAGAAAGTAGGCCTCCTCAACATGCTCTAGGTGCTGCACTTTAGCCCCACAATCATTAACACTATATGTGTTCGATAGTTACTCACCTTAGTGCATGATGGGTGTCTCTATTTGGGAGAACCCATCCCAATTACCGATATGTTGATCCATTGAATCACTTTGCTTCTCAATCAAGGTGTGGATCTAGTAGAAGCATTTGGTGAGAAAACAAAGGAGAAGCAACTTGCAGAGTAGATGAAGAGCAGGTTTGGATTAGTTAAAATTTTTTGCAGATATTCCATCCGCTTCATTTCAGATCCCGTGGTGCATTTCTCCACACATATACTAGCATACAAGATCATGTAGAAGTTTTGCATGGATCTAGTTCCGGTGCATGTGATCTCCTTGACTACACAATGTGTGTTTTGGGAAGTATTAGTGTCTACGAATAAACACTTAAACCCTTAGACTAGTAGCTAAGTCTAGAACAACAGTGCAAAGAATTCTCTACTTTTCCTATGACCAATAGATAAAATAAGAGGCAAATAATCCTACCTGTAGCTTAGGCTTTCTCCTTATCTCCCTTAAATAATTCTGTCACTCCTCTTCGTACTTAATCCGCTTGAAGAGTACCTACACACAGACAAAAGACAACAACCAATCAAAGCATATGATAATGATCTATTGATTAAACATAGCATGGAATCAAGTACATGATACACATATGAAAGCATAAATGAATAACACAAGCATATGGAAAAAGCTTTGAATACTTTATTAGTAAAAGGAAGAGTTACAACCCATTGCTCATTTCAGCATCACTCCTCCAGTTCAATCCGATCCTCTTGTCATAAAAAGAAAGATATTTTGACATCATTAAAATACTTGAAATCAACTCAAGTCTCATACTAACAATATCTCCCTATAATTCAATAATTTCTATCCCCTAAACACTTGAATGAGTGGCCTTTCTATAGGTTAATGAAGGAAGTTATGCAATAGATGGTGATAATGAATGCCCTCCCAAACTTAGAATTTAGTTCCATGTGTTATAGAAATTTTTGGGAACTTCAACCCCAATCACAAATGTCCATAAACTGAGGTCTCTTAAGTCCCTAAAAGTGTTGCTTCACTACCTAAAGGAACAAGGTCAACTGATTACATCATCTCCTAGAAGTTGTCCACTGAAAATTGCTCATAAATGGTCAAAATTGGACCATACTGAAAGCTCAATGCAGAGGGTGCGATGCATATCACCTTCCCAATGTACAGGGTGCGATGCATACTAATTTGCTCCTTTGTAGGGTGCGAGTGGTCGGGAATGGAAAATGGCAGGGACAAAAATGTGAGGTGGAAATCATGACTTCCAGAAGCTTCCCCTCTTGGACACTTTGCCACCCATTTTCGGGACCAGGCATGAGTAAGAATCATCATTCCCAAGAAGTGGAAGTAGGACTATCAGAGAGAACACTAATTCAAGATCCCAAAAGATACTCACCTCTCTGTAATCATCTATTATGGATCCCTCCACAGAGAACCAGAGCTGGGGAATTTGTATCTTATAGAGAAGTGTTGTTGGTATTCTGGTGTACATTCACAATGTTGGGTGATCTAGCTTTGCTTGAGGTGAAGAAGGGCTTCTTAGCTGGAAGATGATGCTGGGTCAGAGCACATGGTTGTAATCTTCTTGCTACTTTTCATCTGAATAAAGCTATTCTTGTTCCTTCCATATTCTTGTGTACTTGTTTATATATGCATGTATATGGTTAATGCACATCTGATCCTGCATTATTTATGAATTTAGATCCTTGTTTCTTGCATAGTAGTATGTTGCTGTGATTCCACAGGTTCTTTCGAAGCTGGACAGACAAAGAAGAAGCGGCAAAACTCTATCAAGAAAGAGAGGAAATCAAACGCAAGACTCAGGTTGGTCTTCTTGGTTCTCCTTTTGTCTATTTTCATAAAAGAAAACAATAGTAGACTTTGATTGTTTGTTTCTAAGATAGCCACCCATCTTAGTGGGAATAGCAGCATCTGAGTGGACACTATTCCTGGTAACAAGGTACACATCAAGGAAGAGGACATCTACAAGATTGATTTCAGAACCAAGTATAGGCGTTATGAGTTTGTTGTAGTTCCATTCAGTTTGACTAATGTTTCGACTACTTTTATGTGCTTGATGAATAGTGTGTTGCGTCCTTATATGGAAAAGTTTATTATTGTATTTATTGATGACATCTTGATATATTCTAAGAACAAGGCAAATCATGTCGAGCATTTAGCAGCAGTGTTGAGATTGCCAAGACATAACTAATTATATTCCAAGCTTAACAAGTGTAGTTTCTTTCAGATAGAGGTACTTTACTTTGGATATGTTGTTTCCAAGGAAGGCATCACAGTAGATCCATAAAAGATAAGGGTTATCATTATGTGGGTAGGTCCTAAGAATGTGGATGAAGTTAGATCGTTCATGGGGTTAACAGGTTACTACAAGAAACTTCTCATGCATTTCATATCCCATTACTTCCTTGCAGAGGAAAGGGAAGAAATTTGAATGGAAAGAGGGATGTGTAGCAAGTTTTGAGCAGCTGAAGTAGTTGTTGACAAATACTTTAGTTCTTAAGATTGTAGATCCAGATAAAGAGTTCTTCGTGTGTACAGATGCTTGCAAGAGAGGACTCGGTGGAGTCTTGATACAGGAGGGACATGTGGTATGCTTTGAGTCAAGGAAATTGAATGAGCACAGACAAAATTATGCTACTTATGATCTTGAGTTATTAGCTATTATCCATGCATTGACGACGTGGAGACATTATCTTCTTGGTAGGAGGTTTGTATTGATGAGTGATCACAGTGGGTTGAGATATCTATTTGACTAACTCAATATGAATTCTAGGGAAGTTATATGGCTGGCCACAATTAGTGAGTTCGAATTTGAGATTAGATACATCAAGGGTAAGGAGAAAAGGGTTGCAAATGCTCTTAGCAAGAGAACCATGTTGCAACAATGAGCTCATTTGGGACAGATTTACAGGATCAAATCTTACAGGAAGGAAAATAGGATGACAAGTATAGGGAGCTTAGGCACATGTGACAATAGGATATAGGTGATTAGGATGTGGACTATCATCTCACATCAGATGGTTTGGTGAGATTCAGGGACAAGAACTATGTGCCGGATGACAGTGGGCTCAAGAAGCTTATCTTGAGGGAGTTTCATGTCAAGCCATATTCATGTCACCCAGGATACTAGAAGAAGTTGAAAACAATAAATAAATTCTACTAATGGCTAAATCGGAAGAAGGAAGTGGCAGAGTTCATGTCTAGATGTTTGGAATGTTAGCAGGTGAAAACAGAGTGTAAGCTTCTAGGTAGATTGCTTTAGCCAATTCCAATCCCAGAATGGAAATGGGAGGTCATTTCCATGGATTTCATTACAAATATTCCGAGGATATCGATGCAACATGATTCTATCATGGTTGTTGTAGACATGTTGAGCAAGGTAGCTCACTTCATTACAGTGAAGACTACATTTTCAGCTAGTGAGGTGGCACATGTTTTCACGAGGGAGATCGTGAAATTGCATGGTGTTCCAAATAAGATAGTGTCAGACAAGGATGCTAAGTTCACTTCCAAGTTTTGGAAGGAGTTGTTTGCAGGTTCTGGGATAGAGTTGGCCTTCAATACAACTTATCATCCACATACATATGGACAGACAGAGAGGGTCAACAGGATACTGGTGGATATGTTGAGGATGTGTCTCATCCATCAACAAAGGATATGGGATGAGTACCTTCCATTGGTTGAGTTTGATTACACCAATGGTTATCATGAGTCACTGAGGATGAGTCCGTTTGAGGCACTGTATGGGCGAAGTTGTAATACTCCCATCAACTGGAGTGATCCAGTGAACATGGTACTTGTTGTATTGGACATGTTGGTAGACATGGAACAGAAAATGCAGGTTATAAAGAAGAATCTAAAGGCAACACATGAAAAGAATAAGAGTTATGGAGACCAGCATAGGGCATTTAAGGAGTTTCAGGTTGGAGAGCATGCGTATTTGTGCATCAATACCAATAAGAAACCTTTGAGGATTGGATCATGTGCCAAGTTGGCACCACAGTATTGCAGGCCTTTTGAGATCCTTGAAAGGATTGGACCAGTGGCCTACAAACTTTCACTGCATCCGATAATGAAATTCCATGATGTTTTCCATGTTTCATTTCTTAAAAGACATGTAAATGATGTTGATCATGTTATTGATTGGTATATATTGCAGGTGGATCCAAAATGATAATTCTAGCCAGAACCTTAGTGCATATTGCAGTGGAAATAACTCATGCTCTAGAATAGATCAATCGAGTAAGTTAAAGTGCAGTGGAAGCACTTTGGGCCCGATGAAGCTACATGGGATATGGTTGATCAGATGCGGGCTACGTAACCTTCATTGTTTGCTAGTTGAGGCAAAGCAGTTTTGATATATGTACATATTCATGTATGGTTTTTATTTTAAATATCACAATGAGCTATCTTATAAAGCTCCAATAAGCGGTATGGTTGTCATGTTTGTCATGATGGTTTCCATTTTAAGTAGGTCGTTCATTGTAAATACTACAATGAGTTGGGTTATAAAGCTCCATGGGAAATATGTTTTGGTTTTTAGCGGTTTTGCTTGTTGTAGGTGTCATAGAACACCAAGGACGGTGTTCCCCTAAGGGGGGAGATGTCTATAACAACCATGGGTTGCAAGTTCATGTAATAAAGTTAATAAGGAAAAATAAGACCAAGGTCACGGGACACTTATTCCAAGCTAAATGTTGGGCAAAATATCCTAATGGGCATCACTTATTGTGTTTAAGGCTAAGGGGAAATTGGAAAAGGCAATGGAAAAAGGCTTTCAAAAGGAAAATATGCATTAATTGACATATATATATATATATTTTTTATGAAAATAAAGGAAATTAGGAGAAAAGGGAGGTGAAAGGTCATAGGTTGCATGTGAGGAGGAAATTGAAGGAAAATAGAGGGAAAATGAAGAAATTAGAGGCATTAATAATAAAAAGACATAAGAGGATCAATTGGTAGCTTTTGTTAGTTCAATTTTGGAGTTAGTCTCAAAGAGGAAGCCGGATTAAGCAAGGAAAGGTTGGATCAGGCAGCTTCAATGAGAATACTTGTAGGTAACAGATTGCATGTATGATTTCCTAGTTGGTTTTGAAATCCATGGCATATGCATGTATTTGGTTTCATTGCTATCAGTGGTATGGATTTTGCCAGGTTTTGATAGTGGTTTTTAGCCTTGCCTTGCTATTTTCGGATAGCCATGGTGTGATGGGATTCTTTCTCGGTTGAGATTTTGATTGCTAGAAGGTTTTGGATATGGGTAAGGTAGTATTAGGAAAATCCCAAGGGTTGGGGGTGGAGATGGTTTTCTCAGGGAAGCCCTCAAAAGGTGGGTGGAGATAGGAAAATTACTCAATGAATGGTAAAGGAATTTGAAGCATCCAAGCTCGGTTTGGTTTTGTGATCTTTGCACCGGTTTAGGTGAGATCATGGTATGATGAAGGTGGAGGCGGTTTAACCTATGTACTACCTTGGTTATTTATAGATTGGTTTATCCAATGAGATCCCACATTCATTCTTGGAATATGGAATGGGGGTGACTGGATAAAAGAAAGTTGGGTTCAACCAAATCTATGGTAGGGTGGTATGTGGAAGTCCTTGACTTGGTTGGATTTTGCATATGATTAATAAGAGCTAAGTTCCTCTTGCTTTTGATGAGTAAATGTACTTGTTATTATGTGGATTTAATGATTTTTCTCTCATTATTATTTATTTGGTTATATGTTGGTTATAATCATGGTTATTTGATAGATCTAAGTATGGATCTTAACACATTTCTATTAATGAATGTTTGGTTAATGAATGCATGACCTAATTGGTGTTATGACAACTATTGTGAGAATGCATTGGCCCTTATTGTTTTGCTTTAGATAATTTTTCAGATCCTTATGTTCAAATATGCATTCATGACCTGTAGGTTACATCTTTACCATGTGTTTGACGAAATGTCAGTGCTGGTTGGGAGGAGTTAGGTCAAGTCCCGGTTCAAGTTTTGGTTTATAAGATTTATTTCTATGTCATTTATCATCTCTAGAAGTTTAATTGAGTTCTAAGTAGAGGCCCGAGTCTTGGCCCTCAAAAAGTGGCTTAGAATTCAAGGTCGCTGGCATAGAACTAACTAGAAAATTCCACAGTCGCATGGAGGTAGGCTTATCAATGCAATTGAAGGGCTACAATCACTTGCATGCATTAGAAAGGGAGCAGATGAGGCTCTAGTTTAGTGAAAAAGAGATTTATCTCAAGGGATGGACACCTGGAGGGGTTGTGTTTCTCTTGTAGGTCTTGTAGCACTTGAGAGAAGTCAGTAAGGTCTTAAGTTGTCGACTCCATTTCCTTAAGGTAATATAGGAGCTTGAGTCTTATTATAATGAACCTCAACTCATGTTTACCCTGCACCGTTGAATTTACATGACCTTGGGTCTAGGTTAGAGTCTTAAAACCATTTACTACAATGAGTGACTTGGATGTGGACCCAAATATGACTTAGATCCATATGACTAATTGATGGAAAGTCGGAAAGGTACTTGGATGTTGTACAATGAACAATATCCTAGGCACCTAGAGACATGTGGCCACACTTTAAGGTGAGCCATGCACAATGAACGTGTTGGACCTGGTTGAGTTGATGTAGCATTATTATTTTGGTGGCATGAACACATTTGGTGGTTGTAGTTTATGGAGCATGATGCTACACCTTAACAAGAGGCATGCACACATTTGATGGAGGTGATAGAGTTATATGGGAGACTGAAGTCATAGAAGATTTGGGGTTTCTATTTATAACCAAGTTGACAAAGTGGTAATATGTTTCCCTCCCAAAAGATAGTTATATATATAGGCATTGCCCAAGCATCAATGAAACTTAGAGTTGGCATGATGAGTGACTTGGTTGTGGTTGCAGAGATGACTTAGGTCCACATGACTAATTGATGGAAAGTCAGCAAGGCACTTGTGTGTTGCACAATGAACAATATCCTCTGCACCTAGAGACGTGTGTACACACCTTAAGGTGAACCATGCACAATGAATGTGTTGGACATGTTTGAGTTGATGTTTCAATGGAATGAGGCATCTTAGGTGTTTAAGTGGTGAGTGCCTTGGTTAGGGAACTTGACTTGCAACACATTGTTTTGTAATTAGTTGGAGTGTGTTAACAACTTTCTAGGAATGATTGGAACTATGTAATAGAAAGTGGGTAGAAAAAGAACCATAGATCCACTCTACATAAGAGATGATGATGGCTAGACACCCCAATGAGGGGAAATAGTGGCATACTATTCATATTTAAATTGGGATCCATAAGGCACTTAGGCATTCAATTGGTGGACTTGTGTGAGATTTTTTAAGAACACCAAGCACATAGTTATAGGGTTTATTGAGCTTAGGTGTAAAACTTGAGTTTTGTGTGCTTAAAGACGTATGGATGAAGGTTTTAGGAAAGTAAACCACTGACGCTACCATACCAAGAATCTCAACGATAAACTACTTTGCATGGCAGTAATATAAAGCAGTACATCACATATGCACAAATATACACGATTTTTAACAAAATTGTACAATCCCAATCTTCGTTATATTAAACAAATTGAGTAATACAATAGTCTATGGTTTACAAGATACAATGATAAACTTCATTGCGCAATTTCAATGTCGTATCTTGTCCTGCCAGTCCTTCACTCCTGTAGTTCTCATTAGTAGTGCCTCAGTCCATCAAGGCCACTACACATCAAGGCTCCAAGTGGGCTACCACCTAACAATGTTACAAGTCACTTCTGCTGCATGTACACAGGCTCATTAAATTGCTCTCTAGGCTAGCCAATACCTGAGCTGCAATCTGCATTTTAGTGGCCTCTTTCGTCCATCAAAGATATACTTACAAGGATGCAAAACTTCACCCATTCACACACCAACAATATCCTTCTTATTTGTTTATCTAGGGCTACTTTGGGTAGCCAACGCACTGCCCTCTAATCATATCAATGGAACCAAATAATTCAATGTCGATTATTCTCCTACCAAGACTCTTCACCTCCTTGGAAAGTCCTCCACATGGCACCAATAGGCTGCAAGTCAATCTAATAGAAACTGGTCACTTATTGACCCAACGCTCCTCCACAAAACACTGTTGTCACCACTGTTTGCATTGCTACTTCTGCAATTCTGGTTAGGGCACAATATGCAGCCCTTAACCCAGCACACAATCAACAAAACTAGCCCTCAAGGGTTGCGCCTGCCTTGGAGAGAATCTTCCCATGCCACATTGTCCTTTGAAGGTTTTGTCCACCCTTTGACACTCTTAAAACACCTCCAATTGCTTGCTATGGCCTGCGACCTAGCACAAAAACTTGATGTAGCTTTCGACCTCCTCCAAAATGTGCCAAATAGTCACCCTAAACAACAATGTATTTCCTCTTGGCTCCTAGGCCTAGTTGCCTAGCACCTCAGCCCTCAACACAGTCCTCAAACATCTCCTTAGATTTGTCAATCAAGCCCAAAACTTCAGCCTTCAAACGTACCTCTCCCATGCTGCTCCTCGACCTCTACTTCAGACTTATCCCCACGCTATCCTTGACCCTTTCTTGTTGTGTCTAGGGCTCTCTTTCTCCACCGAATTCATAGCTCTTTTCCTTGGAGGAATGTTACATAAGTGGATGCTCCAGAATGAATCATCTCACCCTCTTTTTATAGCCTAAAGAGGGGCTCCAACGAATTAGTGAAGAGATCCTTATATTGGAGTAATTTACATCAAGCCTACATGACCTGAAAACCAATAATTAATTTGTCAACTTCAAAAATTCATTTCTCCACTTCTACAACTCAGAATTTGACTATTCTCAAAGCGTTGGATTCTCCTTTCTGTCCTCTATCATCTCATGCCATCAAATGTAGAAATTTGCATCAAGGATTGCCTCAAACATGATTGGGTGCAAAAACCCATCCATGGGTTCCAAGCCTACAAGTTACCCTTGTGGCACTTTGTCTTCCAAATCCTAAACCCCAGGGCTTGGAGTACCTCCCAAGATACAAAAATCAACACTCCCTCTTAGCAAGGGAGGAAATTTTAAGACTAGGAAGTATGTCGTCATCATCATCACTACTCACAACACTTGCCCAACTCCTGGCACTCATAATCGCAGTAATCCATGTATGGTGAACTATGCCCTTCTTGGAAGTGTCAATGTCACTACTGGAAGCACCCTGCTTTTTCTTCTTATCCTGTAACATCTTCCACTCTCTCCATGATTCCTTATTGGAAGTTGTAGGAGCACCCCTGCTTCCCATTGACCATGCACTCTTCTTGGACTATAGAGTCTCCCTCTGAATCTGCAAGCCCCCTCTCAAATTCGACTCCCTCCGAGTCTCTAGAACCTGGACCTTCCTCTCAAGAACCTGTACCTACTTCTCTAAAACCTACATCTTCACCTACTCCTACTTCTCCAGAACGTGCTCCTGCTCCACCTGCTTCTTTCCATGATCCACAGGCTTACCCGTCAACCTGTAGAGACCATGCTCTTTAACTATAAGTACAATCTCATTGGACTTAGATCCTTTGGGCTTGAGTCTTGCTTTCCCATCCTAGAAAAGGACCTCAAACCCCTTCCTCTTGATCATCGAGACATAAATCATGCTATATTTGAGTCCTAGTACAAACAAGACATCCTGGACCCGCATCACACCTCTTGTCTCCATCGTAAATGGCACAACTCTCGATCCTCGGATCTCCAACTGACTCTTGTCGCCCAACACCATGTGAAACTTTGAGTCCCATTCAGCTAGAGTCTCAAAAACCTCCTATGACCTTTTCATATGCTTCGTCACACCATTATCCACGTACCATCCACCCTCATTGACAGTACCCTGCGAGAAATGAGAATCATAGCAAATTCCTCTTCTAATCTCATATAGAGATCATCTATCTCAGCTGAAGTGGCAACATCGATGACATGTTTCCTTTTCCTTTTCTCATCATCGCCCTTCTTCTTCGCCAGACATCTCAACGAATAATGACCCATCTCGCCACAGTTAAAACACTTGACTTTACTGAAGTCCTTCTATTGCTTACCCATCATTCGTGCTGCAAGTTCCATGTCATCATTTGAAGCCTTCTTCTTCAGATGAAGATCCTCATCTCGCAACTCTTTCTGAATGAAGTCATCCCACAACCTATCCTAGTCTGGCAGCTTCTCCCTGGGAACAATTTCTTTGATGAATGGCTTCCAATCCTCGATGAACCCTTTCAAGGCAATCCTTACCATATCTCCATCTGAGGTAGACACATCGATGGAAACAAGCTCATCTTTGACCTAAGACAATCTCATCAGATACGAGGTCACATTTTCACCCTTTATAATCTTAGTGGACTTCAAATTATCCTCCAATACCAGTACTCGATTCTCGTTTTTATTTTAGAAAAAATCCTGAAGAGCCATTTGATGAGCCCTAGAAATGAGTAATTACATGGGCTCATTCAGCCTCCTAATTCGACTTAATCCACCATTCTCATTAGTTTATTGCATGTTTTTGTTTTTTTTTATGCTAATAGAGTGAATTGGGTTAGTCATTATGCCAACAAGTCTAATGTGTGCTTTATGCAGTTTCTTTTGGTTAATTTGGAGACAAAATCAAAGGTTTAATGAGCACTTGGCAGCCAAATTCGTGGAAGAACAAGGGGGAGGATTTTTAGGAAGGTGTCCCCTTCATTTATGAGCCCTTACCTTGAATTCTCCATCAAAAACTCGGAGCACAAGGGGCAGCCAAGCTAGTTAAGTAGGACTGCTGTTAAATGTAAGTTTTTGCAGCCGAGTCCCTAAAGTTTAGGAGGACTATTGGGGTCCTCAATTTGTATAAATAAGAAGGCTTAGGGCCTCATTCCAGTTAGCTAGTTTGTAGTTTGATTTTGGTCAGTTTTTAGTCAGATTGTAGTTAGATTTTAGTCAGTAGGTTATCACTCTAGTGCTGCTCTGTTTTTTTTTTCATTTGTGGAGCTTTTGCTGCAAACATTTCTGTGACATAGTTATTTTTTGAATAATGGAGATCAATTTCATTTGGCACCAGTTCTGAGCTTTTCCTTAGGAGCCTATAGCTCTTAGGGTTGGGCCCAACCCAAGTGCCAAGGCTTCCTTTGTGTACTGTTATTTGTTTTTAGTGTCTTTGCAAAATAATTTCTGTTAAGTAGATTAAAATCTTGCTTGGTTATCTAGATCATTGTTGATGATTAAAAAGGCTTTTCATGTTTAGATTGATTTGATAGGTTAATAAGAGAGAAGATCTTCAGAAAAAGGCTATCAAGCACCTCTAATCTCACCTCTCCCTTAGTGGTACCATGAGCTGGGACCAAGGTGTCCTTGCTACCACCAAAAACACTGTGTTTGCTTCATCATGCAATCGTTAGTGTTAGATTCTCATTTGCAGAAGTTGATACTAGTTGTGGTTACATGCTCAGGTTCATGATTGCTTAGTTTGCATAGCTTTTTCACATGATTTCGTTGCAAATAAACTTCTGTTCATTTTCTTTGCTGATAATTAGGTCATATTAGGTTAAAGTAGCTAAGTCCTTTGTTTTTCTAGTCTTTCTTCGATCAGTCTTGAGAAATAGTGTGCAGAGCATCTGTAATACCTCTTTGCCTACCCTTACCCCATCAATGCAACCTGCTTCGTCCTGTAACTCAGATTCTTGCCTTTCATTTGCCACATTCTCTCACTTTGCCCTAATTTCTACATTCTTGTGCATCATTGCTCCCTCCATCCTTGAACGAATCCAATCGCTCTTTAGCCTCATTCACCAGGTCCTAGACCCCTTAACATCCGTATCCAACCTCCATTTCCACTTTCCCACCGTTTTTCCTCCATCAACCCTCCAAAATCCTCTTTTTGGAACATCCTGTAGAAGTTACATAATATCTTGTAAAACCCCTGCAGACTTCCTGTAGAAGCTCACGAAAGCGGTTTCTTGATATCCAAACATTGTGAAACTCTCTGGAAGGGTGCTAGGGACCCCTTAGGCCCTCTTCTCACCTTCCCAACCTCCTGCAAGCGTTTCCTTTCGCCAATCAACCTCTGCACAGTAAAAAATAGTTAAAGCACATGCATAATAATTCTGACAACTTACTCAAAAATACAAAAAGATGTTTTTTTCCATATTTTACTACAGAAGTAGCTTAGTCACATGCATTTTACCTTTCTAAAAGTCAATGGCATCCATTTCCACTGCTTTCATCTCGTTTCTTCCACCAGTAGGGTTAGTCAGTAGAACTAGGGTTTTCTAGGGTTTGCATTTCCTTTCCGCTTTCCACTTCTTTTTGCAAGTATATTAGCCTCCTTTGAGTTAGCTTTCATCCATCAGTTAAAAGCTTCTTTTAAGAGCTCATAGAAGTTGGCTTAAGCCCCTAGCGAACTTGTGCCAGCTGATCAAGTGACAGTCGCGGCAAGAGCTAGTACTTGTGTATATAGCACCGTCGTTTCCAAGTTTGTTACGAACTATCGGGTTGATAAAAGTAAAGAAGGGAGTCCCAGGAGTTGCAGCAATATTGCTGCAATATTGGGGCCCACCATCATTTTGGCGCCGTTGCCGGGGACGCGTCATAGTATTGGTGATAGCTGTTTTTCTTCTATTTTCTACTACAACCTTCTGCTAAGTAGTTTATTTCATTTCATTCTGCAATTTCGTTTCCGCAAAAGTAGATTAGACATTTCCTGCTTTCATTTCATTTCTGCAAGCGTAGATTAGCATTTCAATTCCGCAATTTCAATTCTGCAAGCGTAGATTAGCATTTCAATTCCACAATTTCAATTCGCAAGCGTAGCCTAGCATTTCATTCCTGCAATTTCATTTCAGCAAAATAGATTAGTCATTTCCTGCTTTCATTTCAATTCCGCATTTTCATTTCAGCAAGATAGATTTTAGTTAGTTGCAGTTCAATCTACTTTAGTTTTGTAGGTACAAGCAGAAAAAATCAAAGAAAAATATTTCATTTCATGCCTTGTTGGAGTAGAGATAAGTCAGAAAAATGTTTGCACAACACCCCCACTGCTTCACGCAACCAACCTTCTCTCTTCTTCGATGGATGTGATTAAGAAGAACCCTTAGGTGGAAAACAAGACATATTTGAAGAACCTCTAGGGGAGAAGAAGAAGAAAACATTCCTCTGGAGCAAATGGCTACAAACAGAAATGTTGGCAGCAGTACCTTATCCAAAAATGAATTTGCAAATCAGATGGAAGATTTCAAGAGGGAGGTGAGGTAGTTTCTTGCTATGCAACTGGATACCTTGCAGATCCAAAGGAAGCAAGAGGAAGCCAAGAGGGCTTTGGCCATCTTTTATCCCAGGTGCACTAGAAAGCATCCTAGGAATGAATGTCCATTGTACTCCATAGAAGTGTGTTTTGTCTGTGAAGAATACCATCCTACGAATCAGTGCCCTTCCTTGCCCGGAATTAAAGTTGCATATCAGGGGGCCAAAGGAGCCACTGAACCACTCTATTATATGAACCAAAGGAGGCCACATGGACCCATACCTTACCAGTAGGGAATGCAAGGGACATCCCAGACCTATTATGACCCCTATCAAGCCACTTCCATGCCTTCTTGGGGTCCCCCTGCTCATCCTTCTTGGTTCACACCTCCTCCTTGTTCCTTCACATATCCATATTATGCCCAACCAGCTGCTCATTCATTTCACTCTTATGCTTAGCCACAGCCTCAGTGGAATGCACCTCATCAGGGGTGGAGACCCTAATACAACACTCATCCCGCTCATTTTCCTCCACCACCTGCTCAACTGCAACCATCGCCTCCTGCTCCACCAAGGCAGCCCCAAATGCTTGCTCAACCGAAACCAAACCCAAATAACAGGCAGGCTGAACACGTATATAGTGGGAAACTATCTGCCCAACCACAACCCCATCCACATCCATCTCAAATATACACCTCCACTCAACTACCCATACCACCATTTCCAAACCCGCACATTAGAGTAGCTCAACCTGATTGCAATGCGAGGCACAACATGTCTAAACAACTCCTCTTGAGCTCAATGATATTCACCATAGCTCAGGAAGAGTATTGTAAGAAAGAGATTATATTGACAACATTGAAGGACCACATCCAACAAAAGAAGATTCAAAAGAGAAGATCAAAGAAACATGGGTTGCACTTGATGAAGAGAAGACATCAAAATGAGAGATCGAGAGAGTTCCCTCATGGTTACCATCAAATCCTCCATGTACTCAAGAGAAAAATCAGCAAAAAGAGGAAGATGAGAAGGTCATGGTAGAAGGTGACATGAAGAATGATCCAAATCAGCAAAAGGACCAAGGATATCAGAGCTATATTGAGATATGGTTCCTGACGGTCACTAAGTTGCAGTGGTACACTTTTCCTCAGCTATGCTTAATCCCTTCAAAGTCAAATCATTTGGTCTCTGAAATTCGGATACCTGTCAAAGCATGCATTTCAAGCCTTCACATCATTTTGTCTATCATCTCGATGTGCACATGGCTCCATTGGAAGTATTCTTATACTTGAAAATAATTTTGTTTTTCAAGTAGGGTAGGGTAGAAAAAAAAGAAAAAAGAAAAAATAAGAAAAAAAGAAGAAATGAAAATAAGAGGAAAATAAAAATCTGAGGTGAAAACCTCCTAGGAGGTGCCTCAGATTGGCTCATAGATTGAAAACCTCCATGAGGCGGTCAATGGGTTGGAAAGAAGAGAAAAGAGAAAAGAATAAGATCCCTGGGTGAAAACCTCCCTTAGAGGCGCCCAGGGCAGGTAATTAGGGTGAAAACCTCCATGAGGCGCCCTAGTTGTTTAAAAAAAAAAACAGAGAAAAAGAAAGAAGAAAAGAGAAAAACAAAAATAAACCTAATTTCTATTGAATAATTGCAGGTTGCAGCAAGGACATTGCAGGTTAGGAGGATTGCTCAAAACAAAGACAGAGGAAGTTCTGTGTCATCTACAAGAAGTTCTGTGTCTTCTACAGGAAGTTCTGTGTCTTCTACAGGAAGCCTACAAACAAGCTAAAATTGATCTCCGAAGAGGACGTGAAGGCTGGGAATATGTCCATGAGGCCTGGACACATCCATGTTTCCATCCCTCACCCTTCTCCATTATTTTTTCCATCTCATTGTGCTTCTTTCCTAATAACTGTGTGTTCTACAGGAAGTTCTTGTGGAAATTACAGGAAGCTAGAAATGGATTTTAAAAGGCAGTTTGGCGAACATGATAGCTTCCTGAAGGGTTCATAAGTCCCCCTACAATCCCCAAACCTCTCTCCCATCAATTCCAAGTTTGCATTACAGCCCAAGCTCATTTTTTCTTACTGTGCAAACCGCCTGCAGAATGCTTTGAAGCAGAAATACATAGAACAGAAATTTGTTTTTTCCCTCACGTGAAAACCGTGCATCCATTTACAAAACCATTTTACGGGGAGTTGTATAGGGATGATAGCAACATGCCCGAGCAATTTCAGCAAATTCCAGTGCATGGTTTCCAAGAAATCAACCTCCATCACCTTCAACCATTTTTGCATTTTTTCCATATTCGTGCATCCGTTTCAAAATATGTTTCATGGGGAGATGCATATGGGTGATAGTAACCTACCCAAGTAGTTTTAGCTGATTCCGACGCACAGTTTCTGAGAAATTGACCTCTGTAATATTCAGCCATTTTCAGTTTTTCTTGATATCCGTGCATCCATTGACCATAATTTTTCTATGGGAGGTGCATAACAATGATAGAAGCATGCTCAGAAAGTTTCAGGTCAATCTGATCTATCGTTTGGGAGCAATGGAGAAAACAAGTTGCTGTCTTGTAAAAATTTAGCGTCAACAACATGAGGGTGCAAATGTGAACGTTGACGCAATTTCTTGTAGTGTAGATCCAGCCAAAGGATACCTGCACCAGAAAATAAGCCATGTATCAGCAAACAGACCAGCATGCATCCATAGAATATGAGCATGCAGCAGCAAAAAGGACCAAGCAACATGTCGACTTACAGGTATGTGTCTAAACCAGTTCCTCTATTTGCATCTATATGATTCGAAAGTGCATAAACGAATGAAATGGTGGGATTAAGCCAGGAAGCTAACAAATTTAACTCGACAGTGCCTTGTCCAGTTCTCTAGCGCTCAGCCGGAAATCATGCAACATACGTGTATAGTCAACTCACGTGAAATTAAAAAAAAAACAGGTAGTGTTGGCTGTTTGAACTCCAGTGCAACTGATGTCAAGTGATTAACAAGAAGAGAACATACAGTTCATAACAGCACTGTAGTCTGCATGGGGCCAGTGCACATCCGGCCACCTCATCTTCTCACACTAATCACGCTGTAGTTAAACGATGCTCGGTTGAAACTCTCACCACTCTTTGTTCACTGCGCCTTCACGACATTCACAACTAAAGCACACGTCCACCACTTCCAAATTAGCTAACCAATGGTCCTCTGTAAGATTTCAGCCTGATTTTTCGAGATTTCTACCTTTTTTAAAAAAATCTCCCGCCTATCGGGCTCTACAGGAAGCACAGTTTCGTTCTACAGGAAGGCTTCTATAGGAAACACGGAAAACAACTGTACAGAAAGAAAACCTGGGATTTTCAGCGAATTTCGAGCTCAAAATGAGGTAGGATCGGGGAAGCTTCTTTGTGCATGATTTGTTTGTGCAAAGTGGTGAATTGAACATGGCATGAGATTGGAAAATCAGTGAAAAATCTCCCTATGAATTGGAAATAAAATGTTTGCCTGTGTGTTGCACTAAGTTTCTCAGTTGTGTCTGCATCAAGATTCTCCTTCGCGTTTCTTGTCTTTAAAATTCTCCTGTAGAGAAGATATGCAACTGTGGGGGCCAACCTGTGTATGAAAATTTTTGAACTTGCATGTCTGTATGTGTGCTGAGAAGAAAAGGTGAGCTCTGTACTCTGTCCGTAGAAGCACAATTCCTCCTTTCTTAAATGGACAACCAAATTTTGAGCAGAGAAGGCTGAAAAAGTCCACCTGAAGGATGTCATAGCCAAAGCAGACACACAGGAATAAAAGGAAAAGACACATCCAGCAAAATAGACAGAAGTAGTTGACACAGGGATTTCTACAGGAAGCATGGAAACATAAACAGTAAGAGGAGAAATCACCTGAGATATTGGCCAGGGGGCAGCAGCTGCACTTGCTGCCTTAAGCACACCTCCAAAACAAAAAGGGAAGCGAAAGAGGCAAACCTCCATGTACTTTAAAGTAAGGAGGAGCACACGGATCAAAGTGGGCAGACCCCAACCACAGTCAAAGGAGCCAATTATCATTAAGGACACATCACCTAAACCAAAGGAAGAGTCTCCTTCAAAGATATCCATCACCTTCGAATGGGGAAGCCCAAAAACCTCCACCTAGAGAGAGAGAATTAAGATGATGGACTCAAAGACAGTTCTATAGGAAGCTGACAATTCTCTACAGGAAACTCAAAGGGCAGACATAACACAGATTTCTGAAGAGCAGCAACTACAGGAAGGTTCCCTCGCAGGTTAGGAAACAATAGTTACAACTACAGGGAAGTCATAACGAAGATAGGCCCTCCATTTTGGTAGAACAGCAGCAGCAAGAAGGGCCTCCAGCAGACAAGGAAACATCTGATGAACAACAGAGAGAGGATAAGTTGTAGGTTGAGGTTGAGGCGCTAACAAAACTACTACAAGAGAAGGGAGCACATGCAGTGGGAAGAAGTAGAGAGAAAAGCATGGTTTCATGACCGAGAAAAGGACATCACTTCAGAAGCTTGGCATGACAAGGAGGCCACCAGGGCCATCAAAGATGAAGAGATAGATTAGTTGCTCAGAGGATGAGCAACACTTTCAGCAGGGGGGTGATGATGAGCTCCAGAAATGAGTAATTATATGGGCTCATTCAGCCTCCTAATTCGACTTAATCCACCATTCTCATTAGTTTATTGCATGTTTTTGATTATATTTATGCTAATAGAGTGAATTGGGTTAGTCATTATGCCAACAAGTCTAATGTGTGCTTTATGCAGTTTTTTTTGGTTAATTTGCAGACAAAATCAAAGGTTTAATGAGCACTTGGCAGCCAAATTCGTGGAAGAACAAGGGGGAGGATTTGTAGGAAGGTGTCCCCTTCATTTATGAGCCCTTACCTCGAATTCTCCATCAAAAACTCGAAGCACAAGGGGCAGCCAAGCCAGTCAATTAGGACTGTTGTTAACTGCAAGTTTTGGCAGTCGAGTCCCTAAAGTTTAGGAGGACTATTGGGGTCCTCAATTTGTATAAATAAGAAGGCTTAGGGCCTCATTTCAGTTATCTAGTTTGTAGTTCGATTTTGGTCAGTTTTTAGTCAAATTGTAGTTAGATTTTAGTCAGTAGGTTAGCACTCTAGTGCTGCTCTCTTTTTGCTCATTTGTGGAGCTTTTGCTGTAAAAATTTCTATGACATGGTTATTTTCTGAATAATGGAGATCAGTTTCATTTGGCACCAGTTCTGAGCTTTTTCTTAGGATCCTATAGCTCATAGGGTTGGGCCCAACCCAAGTTCCAAGGCTTCCTTTGTGTACTGTTATTTGTTTTTAGTGCCTTTGCAAAATAATTTCTGTTAAGTAGATTAAAATCTTGCTTGGTTACCTAGATCATTATTGATGATTAAAGGCTTTTCATGTTCAGATTGATTTGGTTGGTTAATAAGAGAGAAGATCTTCAGAAAAAGGCTATCAAGCACCTCTGATCTCACCTCTCCCTCAGTGGGACCATGAGCTGGGACCAAGGTGTCCTTGCTGCCACCAAAAACACTGTCTTTGCTTCATCATGCAATTGTTAGTGTTAGATTCTCATTTGCATAAGTTGATACTAGTTGTGGTTACATGTTCAGGTTCATGATTTCTTAGTTTTCATAGCTTTTTCACATGATTTCATTGCAAATAAACTTCTGTTCATTTTCTTTGCTGATAATTAGGTTAGATTAGGTTAAAGTAGCTAAGTCCTTTGTTTTTGTAGTCTTTCTTCGATCAGTCTTGAGAAATAGTGTGCAGAGCATCTGTAATACCTCTTTGCCTACCCTTACCCCATCAATGCAACCTGTTTCGTCCTCTAACTCAGATTCTTACCTTTAATTTGCCACATTCTCTCACTTTGCCCTAATTTATACATTCTTGTGCATCATTGCTCCCTCCATCCTTGAACAAATCCAATCGCTCCTTAGCCTCATTCACCAGGTCCTAAACCCCTTAACATCCTTATCCAACCTCCATTTCCACTTTCCCACCGTTTTTCCTCCATCAACCCTCCAAAATCCTCTTTTTGGAACATCCTGTAGAAGCTACAGAACATCCTGTAGAAGTTATAGAACATCCTGTAGAACCCCCGCAGACTTGCTGTAGAAGCTCACGGAAGCGGTTTATTGATATCTGAACACTGTGAAACTCTCTGGAAGGGTGCTAGGGACCCCTTAGGCCCTCTTCTCACCTTCCCAACCTCCTGCAAGCATTTCCTTTCACCAATCAACCTCTGCACAGTAAAAAACAGTTAAAGCACATGCATAATAATTCTGACAACTTACTCAAAAATACAAAAAGATGTTTTTTCCATATTGTACTACAGAAGTAGCTTAGTCACATGCATTTTACCTTTCTAAAAGTCAATGGCATCCATTTCCATCGCTTTCATCTCGTTTCTTGCACTAGTAGGGTTAGTTGGTAGAAGTAGGGTTTGCTAGGGTTTGCATTTCTTTTCAGCTTTCCGCTTCTTTCTGCAAGTAGATTAGCCTCCTTTGAGTTAGCTTTCATCCATCAGTTAAAAGCTTCTTCTAAGAGCTCATAGAAGTTGGCTTAAGCTCCTAGCGAACTTGTGCCAGCTGATCAAGTGACAGCCGCGGCAAGAGCTAGTACTTGTGCATATAGCACCGTCGCTTCCAAGTTTGTTACGAACTACCGGGTTGATAAAAGTAAAGAAGGGAGTCCCAGGAGTTACAGAATTATTGCTACAATACTGGGGCCCACCACCATTCGCATCTCATGTGCATTTTTCTTCCCAGACAAATGAGGTATTAAGACATCCTTCACACCATCTAAGAGGATAAATATTTCCCTCACATCAAAATCTTCATATATTTCCATCTCTTTAGGGTTGGTTGGCTTCTTGATCTCTTTCTTGGTGAACTCCCAAATCCTGTTGACCTGCAAGACCGGCTTGATCCCTTCTTTCCAAGGACTATAGTTGGACAACCCCTCCAACTTGTCCTCATACCAAAGACCTGCCTACAACTTCGACATTGTAGTGAACCCTTCACTCACAATGTGACCAACTCCCTCTCATGTTGTACTTTTCTGTGCACAACTCTGATTTACTTACTTCCAAAGTAGCTCAAAAACACTCTGATACCATGCTGAATTTCCACAGCCTTGGGTCTAGGTTAGAGTCTTAAAATCACTAACCCTACCAAACTAAGAAACTCAACCATAAAATACTTTGCACACTAGAAATATAAAGCAATAAATCACATATACACAAATATACACGTTTTTTTAACAAAATTATACAATCCTGATCTTCCTTATATTAAAGAAACTGAGTAATACAACAGTCTATGGTTTACAAGATACAATGACAAACTTCGTTGCGCAACTTCGATGTCGTATCTTGTCTTGCCGGTCCTTCGCTCCTATACTTCTCACTAGTAGTGTCTTAGTACACCAAGGCCACTACACATCGATACTCCAAGAGGGCTGCCACCTAACAATGTTTCAATTCACTTATACTACATGTACACAGGTTGGTCAAACTTCTCTCTAGGCTGGCCAATACTAAGCTCCAATCTGCCTTCTAGTAGCCTCTTTCATACATCAAAGAGCTACTCATAAGGCTGCAAAACTTCACCCAACCACGCACCAACAATGTCCTTCTTGTCTGCTACTCTAGGGCTACTTTAGGTAGCCTACGCACTACTCTCCAATCAGATCAATGGCACCCAATACTTCACTATCGATTCTCCTCCTAGGAAGACTTTTCACCTCCACGAAATTCCTCCACATGGCACCAACAGGCTACAAGTCATTCTGATCCAAACTAGTCACTTATTAACCCAATTCTCCTCCACAAAACATTGTTTTCACCACTGTTTGCACTGCTGCTCCTGCAATTCTGGTTAGGGCACAATACGTAGCCCTTAACCTAACACATAGTCAGCAAAACTAGCCCTCAAGGGTAGCGACCTACCTTGGAGAGGGTCCACCCATGCCACATTGTCCTTTTATGGTTCTGTCCACCCCTTGACACCCTTAAAATACCTCTAGCTTCTTGTTATGGCCCGTGGTCTAGCACAATGACTTGTTGTATCTTTCAGCCTCCTCCAAAATGTGCCAAATAGTCACCCCAAACAGTAGCGTATTGCCTCCCATAACTCATAAAAATACAACTGGTATTATGGGTAATGTTACAAAGTGGTATAAGAGTTTGTGTTCAACACTTAGACTGAATGGGCTTTGAAAATAAGGATTCATAGATTAAATTTTAATATATTATATTAAATGCAACCATGATTAATCATGAATACTTCGTCAGTATGCTAATAGGTTATGTCATATTTGACTGATAGTCACATGTGTACAATAACACAAAGAACAAACAACATACAATCTAGCCAAGAAGTAAGATATGGATAACAAAATGGTGCAATATATTATGGACAAAGCCCTATATGAACACGAGGAGAATTCTATTGGGATGATGGTGGAGGAAAATTCCCCTAATTGGATGGACACCCTTAGAAGGCTAAAGGTTGAATTAAGAAGCTGCAAGGAAGATAAAAAAAGGGTCACCAGGCTCTGGAGAAACAAACAAAGGTAAACATAATATTTTTTCAGAGCCTATCAAATTTATAGGGACAAAAACAATATCAGTCTGGTGCCAACTACCTAGAGAAACAAAAATCCAAGAGAAGCCCCATTAAAATATAGAGGCATGGATTTAAAGTTGATGGGGATGAAGATAATAAGTTGAAAAGGAATAGTTAAGCTAAGAAGGATATTGTGAGAGGAGAAACTCCATGGAACACCCCAAAGAGAAGAGCATACAACTTTGATCAATCATTAAGAATGACAAATCGAAGACATTATCGGCATGGAGGGAGTTACGAGAGCCAATAACTAGAGGAATTTAAGAAAGTGAAACCCCCGACCTTTGATGGAGAAAATAAGAAGGCCGAAGAATAATCACCATAGGCAAAGGACCACTTTGAATAAGAGTAAAATTATAGGATACATCTTTTGTAAATATGAATTAGACTCGCTAATCAGTCTTTGAGCTTGGCCTTCATATAAGGATGAAAAAAATTCCATACATGTAATAAAAGAGGAATAGGTATAAGGAAGGACAAACTAGTAAGTTCCAACTCAATTACCTTCTTCATTACCAAAGGACTGATTAATTCTCTAAATGATAGGTTTCCAAGTTTTGCTTGGTCTTAGCCCATTATCTCTATTCAAGGCATTATTAAACTTTTCAATTTCCATTCCTCTCTTATGCATAGTTTTGAAAAATGATCAATTTTAGCTAATACCATTGCTTCTTCCACACATTTATGATGTTGTGAGTTAGATGATTGTTTTGTTGGGTTTGACCTATTTATGATGGAGTATGTTGTTTTAGCCTTTCCTAAAATAAGCACCTAATTTCACATGCAATAGATGTCCTCCCACATGAGAAAGGTATAGAGTCAATACCCTTTGATCCAAGTGACCATCTACGACGATCTTAGAAATAGTTTCATTAGTGGTAGTTTTTGTGTCATGGTTTTCTAATGCCTTTTTGGGGACCTTTATATGCATTTTTCATGATTGTTATGCCTATCAATGAAGGAAACAACTCAAACTACTATTTTTATTTCCACCAAGATAAAGAAGGCCCAAATCAAATCACTAAGAAAAATTTTATGATTCTAGTAAGAATTTATTTATTTATTTATTTATTTTTAATTTTTAATTTTTAATTTTTAATTTTTTTTATTTATTTTATTTTATTTATTTATTTTTATGACTAAAATTTGTGTAGTGTATATTCCCACTTAGCTTTAACTTTATGCTAACGTTGAGATTGTTGCATACTAGGGTTTTTGACATTATTATAAAATGTATTTTTAGCATCTTATGATATACTTTTATGTGAATAAGCATAGCCATAACACCTCTCCCGAAAGACAAACTACCATCATTCTAGCCACTTTGCATTGTTATATCTATTGCGATTTTTTCACCATTCAATTCATTACTAAAATTTGGTTTCATTGTTACTTTATGCTTTCAATATTCTACCTTGTGTTAAATTTGCATTATTGTGCTCTTTTATTTTGTTCCTAATCCAATATGGATCACTCTTCATATGTTTTTGGTCTATTGAGTCCTTCATTGTGTCCAACATAGCTCTCAATATGTTAGGGGAGTAAAGGTGACCATGGTTCTTCTCTCACCTAAGATCTTTGCATTTTCATTTCTTGTGTTTCTAGGTAATGTAATCCTAGATCTTTCCTTATCCTCACCTCTTTCCTTAGTTTGTTGTCTTCCACGAGCTTTATTGAAAACCTTGTTGGTTTGTTTCTCCTAGCACCCATTATTTTTTAATACCCTAGAAATATGCTTGATTTCCTATCAAGGTGTTCTTAATAAAATACCCTGGTCATTCAAGTAATAAGCATGCTAATCATATGAAACTTTTTTCCAAGATGGTGATGTAATTCCATGTGCGAATATCTATCTATATATGTTTTTTCTTTTATATACTTGATAATATAATAAGTCTCTTGCACACTTGCATTTGAGAGGAAAAGTGCTTATGGCATTTCCTTTCATGGTCCTGGATATATAGGTTGACCATAACTAAGGATAAGGATGTCCTTATTTTTAATTCCCTCTATTTTCTCATAATTTCCTTTGTGGAAATTGAAGTATGCCAATTGAAATCATATATTCACTAGGGCAATCATTTATGGATTAGTGATGCCCCTAGTAACTTTAATAACTTCATTCGTTATAATCCTAACATAAAGGGATTACATGACATACCTTGCTAGGACAAATTTGAGCTCTTTAGTGTTGTCATTAGAAAAATATTTTACAAGCATGAAGGATGGTGATCTTGTAGTGTTTACAATGGACCTTATAGAAACTTTATCTTTACGTGTTTTGAGAAATCCATACATGCATGCATCCCAATGTTGTTGTTGGTTTTTTTTTTTGTTTTTTTTTTGTTTTTTTGTTTTTTTTTTGTTTTTTTGTTTTTGTTTTTTTGTTTTTGTTTTTTGTTTTTGTGTTTTTGTTTTTTGTTTTTTTTTTTTTGTTTTTTGTTTTTTTTTTTTTTTTTTTTGTTTTTTTGTTTTTTTTATTATTATTATTATTATATTATTATTTTATTATTATTATTATTATTTATATTCAGCATTGATAAAGGGATATAGATTTCATAGTTTTCATTTCTTTTACAATTCTCATACTACATTTCCTATCAATATTTTAGTAACTCCCGCTCATGGAAAGATTCTCTATCATTTTTTCTATGAAAGATTCTCTACCATTTTTAAATGGGAGCCTTTTATATCCAAAATAGTTGTTTTATTTCACTATCTACTTTTAAAATTGTCAAATCTTGATTAATTCTCATATATTTTTTTGGTTTAGCTTATCTAGAGGCAATATTACATTCTTGTCTTATTCTTTTCCATTGTTTATTTGAAGAGTTTTTAATCCTTCCTCTACACAACATGTTATGTCTTGATATGGGGGTTTTCGTGGGGCCAAAACCCTTTTCAAATCCCTTGTTAGCCTTATCAGTTGATGAATGTTGTGAAGATTAACCACACTTCTTCTTTATCCCCCCCCATTATTCTGCTCGTGATCTTAGTCATGTTCACCACCAATTTGCAGCCCAAAGTGAAGCTTCTTATCAACGATACTCCTAGAGTGAATAAGAGTCCTCCCACTTTGGCTTTCATTGAATTTCCCTTGACAACACCATTAAAAAGAAGGTGAAAACTTCTTGCTCAAAGACATAGTTTTCAATCTCTTTGTTATTTTGGATAAACTTCCAATCATGATATGAGCATCGATGTAGTGATGTAACTTGATTACTAAGGTTATCCTACCTTCCCTATATTTTATTTACCCATCTCATTTCTAGTCCAAAATCTTATCTTCCAGAAACCTTGATGTTCACATTACACTTATTACTCTTCATCACAAATGTAATAAACATTGATGCTATATTATTTAGCCTTGTCCTCTTGTCTTGAAACTTTGTTTTATGTTTAACCAACTATATCCTCCACACGAGAAATTGTGAGATTAAGATCTATAGTTTAGAAAGCAAGGATTTTTACTTCAAAGAGGAGAATTATTTCTTCATCTAGTTGAGGATAAAATTAGAACAACACTCAATTATGGGTAGCGAGAAGACATGTCCTTGAAAATCCATCATTTGAGTAGTTATTGTCACTTCAAAATGATAAAATAGATATGGAGAGTTATTTTATATATTTCAACATAAACAACAAATTGAGGTGTTGAATACCCCTTTCCTCTAGATATTATATATAATTAACAACTTATTATGAGTAGACAACCATTGGAAGAAGTTTATCTGTAGTAAGATCACCTTGTCCTAGAAGACCTTTCAAATTATGTGGAGTTGATGTTTCCATGCTCCCTCTAGAAATTATTGAGTAGCCTTCCTTCACCATTTACATTCCATCTTTTTCTTCACATACTAGGTTCTAATTAATCTGAAGAAATCAAGGCATTCCCTCTAAATTTTGCCATCATATTTTTATTTTCAAATATCTCTTTAGGTTACTTAGGATCATGATTGACATGAACTAACTCTTTGACTTTTCATCCTGGCCCATATTGAGACATTCACCAATGTTTTAAAACTTTTCTTAGTATAATTGAGGATGTGAGTTAGTCATCAAATTTATCATAGAAGTGCATTCATGAGGATCTTGTCATCTTTCATATTGATTTTCAACACATGACTCAGGATCTATGACAAGCCTTCCCTTATGATACTATAATTGCTTTGATGCACTTCTAGATTGAAGAGCCTTTATTTGAGTTTAATTAGGAGTCAAAACATTTTTAACTATGTCCCACCTAAAAGTATTTTTCAAGTAAACTTCTTTCCATTTCATCTGCTCTTGAGAACTCAACTTCCAAGGTATTTTTGGCTCCCAAGGTTTCATCCATCATTTTTTCTTTCATTCCCAAATGTCCTAAGTGTGATGGTTAAAGGACTTTAATCCATATAATAGAATTTGCTTCCTTTTGTCCATCAATATATCCCCCTTCCATAGGAAAGATCTCAATAACATGCTAATCTCCTTCAATGTTGAAGTTCGAGTTGAAAAGGTAGAACAAATAAATAAAGGATAGTTTGATAACACCAATTTAATTAACACCATTCACATATGTAAATTAAACCATTGAAATCCCTATGTTGAAGATTTATTTTTAGTTTATCAAGAATTAGGGTCCATTGATATTTCTTATGAAAAGATACAACCATTGGAGTTTCCAAGTAATTAAATGACCTCGATGTAAATTCAAACTCTTGTGTAATTCTCCCTTGTATATTTCATGGGCATTCCGTCCATTGAGCTTACATTTCAAATGATTCATTTCCCCCATAGACTCATCAAGATATTTGTTGAGCCAAGGTTAGCATTGGGCATGAAATCCCTTAGTGCTCCATCATAATTATTGTGTATTATATTGTTTAATGCAGTGCACATTGATCTAAGGTAAGCTTGTGAACCCAAATAGAAAATACTAAGCCTCAAGGAATTTATAAATGGAATGGGACTTGTATAGATAAAGGAAATTGGGTGAGAACTTATTTCATGTGGGCTATAGCTAGACTATAATAAGTGATTACCTTAACTATGGAAAACAAACGTTATATATGTGTTAAGATTATGGGTTGTGTTTCCTACATCTTAAGTTAGCACAATGATTTATGTTCCATGTAACTAAGCACACAAATGTGTATGTTTTGGTTATTATTTACATTCGTTGAGTATTAAAACAATAATTATATGCATTAATATGTGTTCCATTCCCATTATATGTCAGTGAGGGCATATAGCACACCAAATATTGGTTTCATATCCCAGACCATGTTGTTTCCTATAACATTGGTTATGTATGGGACACCATGGTAGTTTCTTATCACATGCTTCTGCATTAGCCTCCCCACCTCCATAATCCAAGGTATCACATGATCAATGATGGGAAGAAGTTGGTCAACATGTACCACACATTTTGAATCATGAACCTAAGCCTATCCACATTCATAAGGTATTGTTTATGATTACTTGTTAATGTATGATTCTAACTACATTCACTTGGATATTAGTGATACAACGCCTATTGGGAAGTTAAAAGCACTGCTTAATGTGCTCTCCTAACAAACCTGTGAAGATGTTGAGGCTTCAACTTTCAACACTTCTTTATCCCTTGTCTCAACATGCATATATATGTTTGTTGTTATGGTGGGAAAAAGCATTTCATGATCTAAACACTTTGTCATTGACATTGACAAACTATGTAGAAGATTGCTTTGTTGAGGAGCATGTTCTTGATGGATTTCTTGTTGATGGAAAACTTATTAATGACTTTCTTGTTCACAATGTAATTGTTAGCCATTATCTTGTTGGAAATACTCTCATTGATGACCCTCTTGTTAGTGACTCTCTTGTCAACAAATGTTCTTGTTAGTGACATTGACAAACTATGTAGAAGCTTGCCTGGTTGAGGAACATGTTGTTGATGACTTTCTTATTGACGGAAAGCTTATCGATGGCTCTATTGTTCACAACATAATTGACATCCACTATCTTGTTGGAAACACTCTTATTGATGACCCTATTGTTAGTGACTCTCTTGTCAACAACCCTTCTTACTTAGTGGCATTGATAAACTATGTAGAAGCTTACCTTGTTGAGGAGCATGTTATTGATGT
The DNA here is from genome assembly GCA_000404065.3 of Pinus taeda. NCBI lineage: Eukaryota > Viridiplantae > Streptophyta > Pinopsida > Pinales > Pinaceae > Pinus > Pinus taeda. Next base: position 94,226 of record APFE030083245.1, read on the forward strand.
ATTTCTTATTGATAGAAAGATTATCGATGCCTCTCTTGTTCACAACGTGATTGTCATCATATATCTTGTTAGAAGCACTCTTATTGGTGACCCTCTTGTTAGTGACTATGTTATCAATAACTCTTCTATCAAAAAATATGTTGCTAACACCATGCCTGTCAACAACAACTTTGTTAGCATTAATTCATTAAAGAAATTACAATTTAACAAATCAACACTCACCATGTGGTAGTATACATCATCACGTGATAGAAACACACCTTGGAACTATTGGTTCCCCCCTTCCTCACCCCTTCAGTAACCAAATGGTCACCAATGATTACAAAGTTGAATTACCTTGGAAGGTGAATGAACATTTTGCAACTGCTATGCAATCTATGTATGATACGTAGTTACAAAATATTTTTCTCCCTTTTCATGCTCTTTGTCTCACAAAGTAATGTATTAATATCTTATGTAGTAATACAAACACACCTTATATATTTGTTATGTTGGAAAATCAGAAAGGCAGTAAATATTTTCTCGATCTTGATAATTACTTGTGATGTTTTTATTATTACGATTCTTTGCATCTTCTTTCTTTAGTTCATAAAGAAATTACCAAAAAACAATGGACATAAGATGTAGGCGCATGCTAGGGAAAAACCCCCTTGAGGGGAAAACCCGGTCAAAGTAATTCTTCCTTTCAATAATATTCTTTGATACTCTTCACCCTAGACCAATACCATACCTTCCCTCAACACCAAGTTAGCCTCCAGAAGATTGATCTCTTCCCAACAACTTTGACTATACAACAACTTGTAGCAGCTAATAAATTTCGACAACAATCCAACTTGGAAGACTTCAATCTCCCAATCTAAAGCACGAAATAGAGAGAGACCACCACCAAAATTTCGAATTTCCTTGACTCCTTAGACTCACCCAAACTTGCATTCACTTTGGCTTCCTGACAACATACTTTCCCAGCTACCCACTTTGCACTTCTACCCACCAACAAGATTTTCACACTTCTACCCAATAAAGAGAATTCAAACTTGATGAGAAGTGATGCTCCAAATGAATTTGATGTCCTTGTTTTTATAGGCTTCTTGTGGGGTCGAATAGGGTCTTAGGCCGACTTGATATTCCCTTAGGCCGACATGATGTGGAGGTTACATAATTCATATTTGACTCAATACTAAACCTTTTTATTTGATTCGAAAGCCCAAGAAGGGTCTCTTTAAATGTACAATAATTCTATAAACTCAGAATAAATCCTAGAATTCCTCAATGGGGACTATGACCTAAAACATGGTGACCTAAGCATGAAACCCATGCTTTAATAAGTCATAATAATAGTAATAATAATTCTTTTTCTTTATTCTTTTGACAAGTACATTAGATAATGGCTCAAGCACATTATTGAAGACTGAACATAGTTAATGTTTCTAACACTCCCTCTTAACTATGGAGGTATTCATAATGTACATATACAATGGAAGATCTCAAACTATATGAAAACATTAAGAACTTTTAGGCACCACAATACCATGGAATTTATTCCTGAATAGGGCACTCTATCCAACCAATCAGTCAACAATTTAGGCACCGCAATGCCATGAACTAGATTCTTGACAAGGGAAATCTATCCAACCAATCACTCAACAATTTAGGCACCGTAATGCCATGGACTAGAATCTTGACTAGGGCAATCTATCCAAGTGGGACTAAGATGGAATCAAAATTTCAGCCCCTCTAGGTACCATCAAGCTTACTTGCTAACCATCAACCAAAAAATCCAGGTGTGTATCCAAAACAAAGCTCTTTGATCAATACCACCTTTCCAACTTCTAGACATCAACACAATGTGTCGCTAGATGTCCTTTGAGGCAATTCTTTACTCACAAAGCCTCAACTCCCCTTGATCCAACATATCAAGAATAACGAATCTCTCCCAATCAAATTGATTGGTAACTAACATGTTATCAAATCCTTCGAGAGATTCACTTGTGCAAACACAACCCCAATCAATAATATACTTTCACATGTACATAATCAAATAAAAACCTCTAGGGTCTTATATACAACAAATGTTGCTTTTCAACTTTCCATAGTAGGACTATCAACCGAATATTTGATAGAAGATTCCTCAATCATATGATTTCATTCCTACTTCTCATGCAGCAACATATCCTCCAAAATTCATTCTTCAATTAATACCAAGCTTGCCCTCCATCTCAACCAAGAAGCACCTCTTTATCCAGACTCCCTCTTAATCTTAGGGAGATCTCTTCTAATCATGATTCCTCGAGAGATCAACTTCTTCTTTTCGACATCAGAGAATCTTTCATGGCTTCCAACCATTTCATCAAAGTTATCATCATCCCCATCATGCTCATCACAACTTCACCAAGTTGAATATTGTGTACCTACACAATTTAAATAACAAGTACAACCAAATATATAGAAGCATGATGTTAGCCATAAATACACGGAAGCATTTCAACTTTATACATATTAGGAACCCAAACTCAATTACAAACAAGAGATATATACTCTTCAACATTTTGCTAATGACTTTATTATACACCCTATACTACTTGATAACAACATTTATTCCATGTAGAGTTCCAATGCATCTTCCAAAGGTATGACATACCTTACTACAACATATAGCAAACCCTAGAAACCATTCACATAAATATAGATCTAACAATCTTTCAAAACATATATGTTATACTTATCACTAGGGATTCATACAAATCCTATATTTCATACAAATAAATCCATCGCAGTCACATCTTAGTCATTAACTTGATCAACTTTCACTAGGGTTAGTGCCAAACCCCTAGATTTTCAATTAACCATCAAACAATCAATAACATGACCAATTACTACTAGGATTAGTTGCAAATCCTAGATTTCTGATCAATCATTAATCACATCCAAAAATTCAAATTTCACCAATCTTTCATAAATATCAAACTATCTTATAGTCAACATTCATCAAATATTTCTACTTCTACTAAGGTTCAACTTTAAAACCCTAGAATTCAAAAATTCACCAAACTTTATACAAATCTCAAATCATCATGTTCCTGTAGAAAATCCTTTAGATTCACAAGCTCATGCAATTTACTAAAGCACATGACATGAATCTACTTCTACTTTCAACCAACGAAAGCCAATAGATCGATGAAAATAATAACAACAAGGGGAAGACAAATCAATGACACGCAACACAATAAGCTTTCCTGGGGAAAGCCACGACTCAATTCCCCTACTATCTATATTGCATTAATCAGAAATCCAAGATGATAATATAATGCTTGTTCTCACAAGAACAATCCCAGCACTCAGTAAAATCAATATCTAACTCACAAGAAAACTCTTGGCCAACACTTATCCAATTCTCCAGCTCTCCAAGTCCCTATTTCGTTGCACAATTTCTATTGCTGAATAGCCCATACTAATGGGATTCCAGTGCATCCAAAACTATGCAATCCCTTCTAGGTTCAGTTCTTGATTGCATGCACCATCTATACAACTTAAAAAAAATATACAACTAATAGTACACTGTCCATGTGCTCTAGTCTCAATTGGGTCTTTCTTAGAAGTGACATGCATGAGTTTCTAATGAGGGAATCTTCATTTAACTGGAGTGCACTAGTTAATGCATTAGTGCACCAACTAACTGCTAACTCACTATTAGTTCCTCAAACAATTTGGAACTAATTTAACTGAACTTAACTCAGTAAACTGAGTTATCTAATTACAACTCACAATTAACTCATCCTAGACCCCTATAATATAGGGATAACATATACATGACTTCAGAAATACTTCCAACTCTAAATTCCTAAGCTAATTAAGTTAATTAAACTTAATTAACTATTTACAAGTTGCTATGCGAATAGAATTCAATTTTAATTCTCAATTTAATTCAAGGACCAATTAAACTGGAATTTCTGGATTCTATTTTTATCATTTCTTGTTGCTATTTTCAACACTCCCTCTCAATAATAAAGGAATTTAACTTGATCCCGATCCTAAACCTTTGGAATGTTCTGCATGCAACACTTCTCTCTAGTCTTGTTTCTCCAACAACTCTAGAAACAAAAAGACATCCAACCTGAATCAGAATGATGCCTCCATCATCAAAGTCCCTGACTGCTATTGCCTCTGTCGATTGAAAACTCTACTCTTCTGTTGACTCCGCCTTTCTGCACTGTTGTCAACCCTTCTCTATGCTCTTCAGTATTTGACTGCTTTAGCCTCTGTCACTTTGATCTCTAACTGCATCAATCCCATTGATTCCTCCCGCTACTATGTACTTTGGGCTCCTGTAGCATGGTATGATCCATGAGATAAAACCTCTCAATAGCCCCTACCCAATTTCAGCCATCTTGGGACTAGCACTTCACATTGCCTCACCTCACACTTGGAGGTATGGCTGCATGTGCACCTTTTGCCCACTTGGCTCGGAATTCCCCCCTATTAGATGTCTTTGCATAAGTGGATGCCTCCACTCGGTCTCCTATTAGCTTCTCCAATTGTGGCTGCTCCACAATTGTCTGAGACCGCTTCTTCTCTGCTTGAGTGGATCTCTCCACTCGGTCTCCTCTCATCTTCTCTAGTTGTGGCTACTCCACAACTTCCTGAAGCTTCTTCAGGGGTTGCATGTTGAGAGGTAATTTACTCTCCCTCTCAACCACCAAGTCTCTAACCTTTTCCTTGCTCCTCAAGGCTTTCCATGCATCTTGAATCTCAAGAGCATACAAGATCTTGACTAGTGAACCAATCTGTTTAACCTGTCCTGTGGTGACGTGTCTAAGGAAAACCTCCCTTACTAAAAACCACATCATAGCCACAATCTTCCAATACCGCGATTGAAACAAGATTCTTCTTTAGTCTTGGAACATACATCACATCTGTGATCCTGATAGGGGAGCCAGAATCCCTCTGAAAGGTAACCATACTGATCCTGTTAGCTCTACACCTCTTGTTATCTCCAAACGCTATGCTTTGCTTGAGGTCTTTCTCCTCAAAATCACTAAAGATATCTCTATTCCCTGTCATATGGAATGAGGCACCGCTGTCAAGATACCACTCGCTTCCCAGGGAAGTGCCGACCATGCATGAAATGAGAGTGAAACCAAGTTTGAATTGTGAAGCTAGAGCTTCACCTGTGGCCGCTTCTATTGTCTGCTTCTTGCTTTCTTTCTTCTGTGGGTAGTTCTTGGCATAGTGCCCGTGCTCGTGACAGTGAAAACACTTGACTTTTGTCAAGTCCATCTTCTTTCCACCCTCCTCACCTTGGGACTTCTTTCCCTTGGCCTTCTTTGCCTTACTCACTAAGGCAAAATTCTCTTCCACTTCCTTGGAAGAGGTCCCATCTCTGGTGTTCCTCCTAATCTCCTCCTGCACCAAATTTGACCACAGCCATTCCCAATCTACCAGCTTCTCCCGACCATTAACAAAGTCCTGATAACTATGCCAACTCTTTGGGAGTCCTAGAACAATAAGACTCAACATATCATCCTCGACAACCATGATTCTAACACTTCCAAGTTCACATTGAGTGAACTTGGTCAAGTAATTTGAATTGAGTCACCCGCCTCCATCTTGATTTTTTGAAGTTTATCTTTCAGCGCCAACTTCCTTTGGTCATTGTTGTCTAGGAAAAGTTCTTTCAATGCTTTCCACATATCATGTGGAGTTTCCTTGCCAAGGAGACTTGAGACAATGTGGTGTCGAACTCCCTCAAGGATTATCTGCCTCGCCCTTTCCACACACTTCTTCCATTCGGCAAGATTATGAGAATTCAATGTTGGTGGTTTAGGAATGTCCGGGTAAATGAATTCCTTTAAGCCATTATCCTCCAACACGGCCTCCATCCTATCTTTCTAGGCTATATAATTCGAGCTACCATCCAAGGCATACTCGAGCTGCAAACTGTAGAATGTCATTTGTCGATTCTGAAGTATGTATTGAAAATTCGAATTTCACCTGTAACCCGAAAACTCAAAACTTCGAAATCTCCTCTAGTATACTATTCTCAACTCTGAAACCATGTAAAAAATCCTGTAGATTCACAAGCTCGTGTAATTTACTAAAGCACAGGACAATAATCTACTTTTACTTTCAACCAGCGGAAGCCAATAGATCAATGAAAACAATAATAATAAGAGGAAGGCAAATCAATGGCACATAACACAATAAGTTTTCCTAGGGAAAGCCATAGCTCAAAACCCCTACTATTTATATTGCATTAATTAGAAATCCAAGATGATAATACAATGCTTGTTCTCACAAGAACGATCCCAACGCTTAGTACAATCCATCTCCATCTCACAAGCAAACCCTTGGTCAACACTTAGCCAATTCTCCATATCTCCAAGTACCTATTTCCTTGCGAAATTCCTATGGTTGAATAACCCATATTAATGGGAATCCAGTGTATCCAAAACTGCACAATCCCTTCTAGTTTTAGTTCTTTATTGCATGCACCATCTGTTAACTCAGAAAATTATACAACTGATAGTACACTGTCCTTGCACTCTAGCCTCAACCGGGTCTTTCTCAGAATCGACATGCCTGAGTTTTTTATGAGGGAATCTTCAGCTAACTGGAATAGCACTAGTTAATGCATTAGTGCACCAACTGACTGTTAACTCACTATTAGTTCCTTAAATAGTTTGGAACTAATTTAACTGAACTTAACTCAATAAACTGAGTTATCTAATTACAACTCACAATTAACTCATCCCGGACCGCTATAATATAGGGAGAACACATACATGAATTCAGAAAGACTTCCAACTCGAAATTCCTAATCTAATTAAGTTAATTAAACTTAATTAACTATTTACAAGTTGCTATGAGAATATAATTCGATTTTAATTCTTAGTTTAATTTAAGGACAAATTAAACTAGAATTTCTGGATTCTATTTTTATCATTTCTTGTTGTTATTTTTAATAATTCTAGAGGTTTTACTTTGGCTAAGGTTTAATTCCAAAACCTTAGAATATCATTTTCACAATCTTGACAATCATTGCATGCATAGATCTTAGATTGTTAGATATCACACATAGTAGACAATTTTTAACTTCACTAGGGTTTAGCTATAATAGCCTAGATTTTTAGATATCATCATCCTATAATCTTAGACAATGACTTCATTAAATCATAAGACTCATGATCATCAATGACTAGGTCAGCACACATATCTAGGAATTCATAAGCATACATAAGCATATCATACGTCCAATAACATAAATACATTTGACCTAGACCAACCTAGGACTTTAACCAAAAGGACATATATATATATATATATGCCTAGATTTTATCATCATGAAAAATACATTTCATCTCATGTGTTAGTCAAACCAAACTTCACAACAATATCAAATAAGAGTTAGACACATAATCAATTTGATTATACTAGGGTTTGATCAGTCAACACACACGCACTAAGTAAATCAATTCTAAGACGATGTAAGGGTCTTGCTCACACATTCCACCAAACTCTAATGAGCTAGGGTTCCAATGTAGAAAACACATTCCACAAAACCCTAATGTGCTAGGGTTCCAATGTAGAACACAACAAACCCTATATTACCAAAAAAAACTTCAAAGGTTCCGTGATTTTAGACTTTATAATTCAACCCCAACAAGTCAGGATTTTTGGATCACACCAAAATCCTAGAGAAGACATCATCAATATTTCACAATCACCCTAAGAAGCTTAGGATTTTAGACATTCACATTAGCATACCCTTCAATTAGGTTATTCTAGAACCTTTCTAGTGTTCTACATAGTTAATCAAGAATATGAGTGGGGTGGGTAGATTTATCAAGAGATGAATCACCCAAACAAGAATAACTAAGATTCAATATAGCTAGTCATAACAGAGTTAGTAATAGATCATCAAATGAATAATCATTTCAATGAGTGTATTCAAAGCATACCTTTATTTCTTAACTAACCTTGTCTTGAGAGATCCTCCTTCTTGCAGATGTTTTCCCTAACCAAGGCAATAGAGGGAGAAAGGTGATTAGTAATTAATATAATCAAAACGAAATGAGTATAAGAACCCAAACCTGAGGAGACATGTTATACGTATCTTTGAGAGTTGTTGGGAGCTTCCTCCAAAGCTTGAGGGAAACCTACAAACTTAAAGCAATACAAAAATGTATTTTCCCAAAAATATTAGAAACCTAGATCCAAGACTTTTATGATCCATAATGTAGATATCAATCTTTCGGATTAATCACATCGTTAGGATTTGGTCGACTTTTGAACCAACTAATGTGGTTCATCCTCAGGACAAGGTGAGAAATCAACTCATCTGAAGGAATAAATAGCATGGATGCATCATTGCCCAGAGTTAGCCGTTGGTTAATTTGTTACTAAGGAAAAATTGTTTAATATCTAGTTAAAAACAAATTGTTATGTAATAATTAAAAATTTTGATATTATAAATAGATTATTTACTAATATCAAAATAAAAATATAATAATAATAATAATAATTTTTATAATATAATTTGTTAGGATTTGACTTATTCAGGATAAATTTGATAATATTTCAAAATAAAATATTGTTAATTTCTATAATAAGAATATTATCTGTTAAGTTGTTTAATATTTAGTAAGAATATTATATGTTAAGTTGTTTAATATTTAGTTAGAAACTAGTTTTTTTTTGCATGGAAAAAGTCGTAATTTTATTCATGAGATAAAATTACATTTTATAGATGCTAAAAAGCATATGATGAGATACTGATCCAGTTTTCACAAAAACCAAAAAAAAAAGAAAGAAAAGAAAGAAGTGGAAAGAGTATAGATGGGGGAAAAGTCAAGCCGAATCTCTATTGGAGATATAAGTGCTAGCGTTGTATCAGCTACAGGTTGGGGGTTGTCTTTATCAGAATCTGATGTGTATGATATGTGTTGTCGCTTGGATCTACTGGTATCCATTGTTTCTGGTATCCTTGCCGATTGTAAGTCTATGGGTTCTTGTGGATTTATGTCTTCTACTTTTGGTTCTTTGTGCATCTGATTGGTCTCATTGGGAGTGGCACGTTCCACCTCTTCTTCCTCCTTGTCCTCCGAGAGTGGTGGAGGAAATTGCCATCCCTTGGCCTGTTTCCCTGTTTTCTTCTTCCTATGAGTGTCTTTTTTGGCTGTTGGACATGTGCTTTGTAGGTGTCATGTTTGTCGGTAGGTTCTGCATCTGAATGCTGTTTTCATAATCTAAAACCTGTATCCAGCACCTCTGTCTGTGCTTCAGTTGAATTTGATCTGGTAGGCCTTTGCTAAGGTCTACTTCCACACATATTTGTGCAAAAGTGTAGATTCTTTCCTCCAGTCTTTGGGTGTCCATTTTGATGTAATGCCCAATAGTATTACCGATTCCTGCAAGTACTTGTTGACTCCAGGAGTGTATTGGGAGATTGTGAAGGTGAACCCAAACCGGCATCTTAGAGACAACCATTGTATTTGCATCAAATTCTGGGAACCATGGTGTGATGAAGAGTCCTGTGGACCCCCAGACCCAAGGTCCTTCCTGTATTACCATGTCTCTAGCCTCTGTTGTAGGAAAGTTCACTATGAAAAATCCCTTGGAACAGAGATGCATTTCACAATGTGTAGTCCAATTTGTGAAAATCCAGTGAAATAGATCAACAGGTTTGGGCCAAAAACAGTTGAATCTACATGTTATTACTTGTCTTTCATATATAGTGCAATGCTCATCTGTTTATGATATATCTATGCTTAATTCTGGGGTATGATTCAGTTGTTCCACAATATATGGCCTCGCTTCCATACTTGTTTGTTTTGGTGTTGTTTCAGCAATATATTTCCCCTGAAGAATGTTTTTGAAGGATATGTTTCTTGATTTTTTCCCTTGATGTATTCCTGCATTTTTTGTTGTACCAGACCCACTTCCCTCACCCCTATAAGGATTTCTGCTGTTGTCTGCCGCACCCCCTCTTATTCTCAGATTGAGAATTATTGTTGACAAAGATGCAATTTTGTAATCCCTGAGGTACTTGGTGTCCTGTAATACTCTGCCCTCATGTATCAGATTTTGTGAGCTGGTGGGGTATCTCACTTTTTGTAGCATAAGATTCTTCATATGCTTCACAGAAACAGTCCCATTTACGCAAAGTAAATGTGTTTTTCCAACAGGGGTTTTGATTAAAACTTGGAAACTGAGGGTACTTACCGAAGATCCAGATTTTGTTGCCAACTGAGGATAGTTTTTCTAGGGATCTACAGCTTTTCGTGACCGCAGAGTATGCTCTACATTCCCTACATTATGGCCGCTGCTTCTTTTGGAGTGTTCGTCCCTCGTCTAGTGTGCCGCTTTTACCCAGGATTGAATCGAGGTTGAGGTGGAGGGTAGAAATCCCTCCTTGTTGGTCTTCTCATCACCATAGATCCAGTTCCTCAGATGATTGCCTCTAGAATTTATCCTTGATGCCAGTGTTTGGATTTTGTTTTTACCTCTTCGGTTCTGCTGTCCTGATACATCTGCCCTCGGCTCTAGTGCCTTTGTCCTTCCCTGCAGAAAAAACGCATGCAGCATTTTGGTCTTGACGAATATGGTTGGGCTTACTTTGAGATCTGTCAGGGGCAGATCTGCGTTAACTTTGCCTAGGCTGATAACCCAACATCTGTCCTGCGTTGCCCAAACCTTCCAAATGGCATCCTTTAAATCTTTGCCAACTATTTGATCTGACCAGAACAGGTACCTGTCTATCTTCGAATAACCCCTTCCTATGAACCCTTGTCCTGCTCTAGATGAATCGCAACGGATTAGGAGGGGCGCATTCAACCATGATCTGTATTGTGGTCGATTTGCCGCAGGCGAATCACGTTCCAATTTGTGGAGGATCTTAACGGCTGCTGGTTTGTGGGTGCCTCAGACACCCTTCCTGGTTACCCCTTTGCTCCCCCTACCTCTGGTCTGGTGTGCATTAGCGCTGCAAAGGGTAGTTGCATAAACCCTAGCCATCGCTCTCCCCATGTTTTCCCAAATTCACAAAAACACAAAGTCAGTCAGAAACTAGCTATTATGTAATAATTAAATATTTTATTTTGATATTCTAAATTGGTTATTTAATAATATCAATTTTTATAATCATGTTATCTAAAAATAATTAATTTATATAATATAATTGTTAGGGTTTGACTTACTGTTAGGGATAATTCAGTTAAAGTATTTTAATTTCATTATAATTTAATATTATTAATTTCTATTAATAAGAATATTATCAATATGACCATAATTTGTTAGAGGAAAACTAATCTCCTTTAAAAAGGGGATGACTGAGATAATTTTAAAGGTTTACAAGATAAATATTAAAAAGTCAGGATTAGTTAGGTCAATCAATTTGACTATAAATTTACTCCTCATTTTAAACACATGAAGTAAAAGAAAATTAATACAGATAAAAGGGGGATAAAGCTCAAAGATGAAAAGGGAAAATCAAAAAAATCGAAAAGGAGAAAGGAGAGGGAGGGGAGGAAGAGTCAAAAGGAGAGAGCTCGAGTTCAACTTTTACGTAATTTCCAACCATCATCCCTATTAAGGTTTTTGGCATGCCACTCAATTTTAATCGCTTCCTTAAGTTTCCTGTGGTGGAAATGATCAACCCTAGTAATGAATATGGATTCTTCAATGCAGACATGGTTTTTCGATTTCTCTGCATGTTCTGAAAGGGCTGATGTGTAGGACTGATTGTGTCTAAAGTCAATTGCATGTTCGTTGATTCTCTGCTTAAAAGACCTTCCTGTTTCTCCAATGTGGGGGATACCACAAGAGCAAGGCACAAGGTAGACTCCTTTCGTGTCTTTAGGGCAATAGGGTCCTTAATGGATCTAAGGGAAGTTTTAATGGTTTTGAGAGGTTTGAAAGAAGAAGAGACATTCATATTCTTAAGAATATGGGCAATCCTACCCGTGGTTCCTTAGATATGTGGGGGATGAACCTTAGAGATAGGATCAGCTCGAAACATCAACCAAATCCTAACGATGTGATTAATCTGAAAGACTAATATCTATATTAGAAACCTATGAGTTCTACAACATACAAGGAAAGATATATAAAACTATAAGAAAAGGGATAAGTAGTGTAATTCCCTGATGTTAGATTCTTTGGGCTTGACTTTCTTTGAGTCTCCTTCTTCAGCAAAGTTGGCTTGATCTCTTCCTCTCTTCTTATTCCTTGGATTCTCAAGACAATCACTCTTGTAGTGACCTTTCTTATGACATTGATAGCCCTCTATCTTAGACATGTCAAATTTATTCCTTGGTCCCTTCGATCTCTTTCCTTTATGATGAGCAACATAAGCATTTGATACTTCTTCAGGATTGGCAACTATTGAGATCTTTAATTCTTATTGACTACATACGGTCCATAATTCTTAAAAGGTGGGAGCTACCTTCCAACTGTTGAGACTTGAAGCAAATGCACTCCAAGAGGGTGGAAATCCTAATATAGTACTGATCACCAATTCTTTATCTGGAACAATATCATTGATGGCCAAAATATCATTCTCGAGTCTAGCTATCTTCACAAAGAAGGTTGCCACACTATCTTCTTCATTCATCTTTGTATTCTTCAGCTCATTCTTCAAGCTTGCTACTTGACCAATGTTATTAATAGTGAACAACTTCGACAAGGATTCATACATCTCCTGAGCATGATCAATGTTATCTATGAATGGGACAAGATTTTATTTTATCCCTTCTACCATCAAAGTCATAGCCATCAATTCTAGATCCCTGAATTTCTCTTTGTCGACATAATTGGCTTCTTCTGTAGGCTTCTTTACATTTCCTTTAACCAAATATAGGATATTGTTCTTCTCGAGGATTAGGCCAATCCTCTTCTCTAGGATATGAAGTTAGATTCTCCTTCAAGCTTGTTCTCACCCTGGATAGAGTTAGACATCTTCCTTGAATATAATAGACTCCTTCATTGAGATAATGCCTATGAATGGATTTGCCTTTTTCTTCTTTCTTCACCAAAACTCTAATACCATGTTGGAAAATTAGAAAGGCAGTAGATATTTTCTTGATCTTGATAATTACTTGTGATGTTTCTTATTATTACAATTCTTTATATCTGTTTTCTTTAGTTCATCAAGCAATTACCAAAGGCAGCAGTACATAAAACAATGGACATAAGATGTAGGCACATGCCAGGGCAAAACCCCCCTCGAGGGGAAAACCCAGTTAAAGTAATTCTTCGTTTTAATAGTATTCTTTGAGACTCTTCACCCTAAGCCAAGACCATACCTTCCCTCCACACCAAGTCAGCCTCCATAACATTGACCTCTTCTCAGCAACTTCGACTATGCAACAACTTGTAGCAGCTAACAACTTCTAGAAGTAGTCCAACTTGGAAGACTTCGACCTCCCAATCTAGAGCATGAAACAGAGAGATTCCAACACCAAAAGTTCAATTTTCCTTGATTCCTTAGGCTCGCCCAAAATCGCATTCACTTCAACTTCTTGACAACAAACTTTCCTAGCTACCCACTTCGCACTTCTACCCAGTAGAGAGAATTCAAACTTGAGGAGAAGTGATGCTCCAAATGAATTTGATGTCCTTCCTTTGATAGGCTTCTTGTGGGGTTGAATCGGGTCTTAGGCTGACTGGATCTTCCCTTAGGCTGACATGGTGTCGAGGTTACATAATTCATATTTGACTCAATACTAAACCTTTTTACATGATTCAAAAGCCCAAGAAGGGTCTCTTTAAATGTACAATAATTCTATAGAATCAAAATAAATCCTAGAAGTTCTCAATGGGGACTTTGACATAAAACATGGTGACCCAAGCATGAAACCCATGTTTTTATAAGTCACAATAATAATAATAAAAGAGGAATAAGTAGAAGGAAGGAAAAACTCATAACTTCCAACTCAATTTCCTTCTTCACTACCAAAGGACTGATTAATTTTCTAAATGACGGGTTTCCAAGTTTTGCTTGGTCTCAACCATTATCTCTGTTCAAGGCATTATTAAGCTTTTCAATTTCCATTCCTATCTTATGCATAATTTTGAGAAATGATCAACTTTGGCTAATATCATCGTTTCCTCCACACATCTATGATGTTGTGAGTTGGATAATTTTTTTGTTGGGTCTCACCTATCAACATAATTGTGAATGATATATTGGTCTATGCTGTTTTAACCTTTCCTGAAATAAGCACCTAATTTCACATGCAATAGATGTCCTATTGCATGAGAAAGATATAGAATCGATACCCTTTGATCTAAGTGGCTATCGAGGGCCATCTTAAAAATAATTCCAATAGTGGTAGTTTTTGGATCATAATTTTCTAACACCCTTTTGGGGACCTTCCTATGAAATTTTTATGGTTGTTATGTATATTGTAGAAGGAAACAACTCAAATTACTATTTCTCGTTCCACCAAGATAAAGAAGGCCCAAATCAAATCACCAAGCAAAATTTTATGATTCCACTCATACTTCCTTTCTTTTTTGGATGACAAGAATTTTTGCAATGTAGATTCCCACTTAGTTCTAAGTTCATACTAGCATCGAGATTAGTATGATACTAGGGTTTTTGACATCATTATAAAATGTATTTTTAGCATCTTATGATAGATAGCCTATTCACCTCTCCTGAAAGATAAACTACCATGACTCTAGCCACTTTGTATTGCTACATGCATTGCGATTTTTTTCACCATTCAATTCATTACTAAAATTTAGTTTCATTGTTACTTTATGCTTTCAATATTCTACCTTGTGTTAACTTCGCTTTATTGTTTATCTTACCTAAAATCTTTGCATTTTCATTTATTGTGCCTCTAGGTAATGTAATCGTAGATCTTTCCTTATAGTCATCTCTTTCGTTGCTTTGCTGTCTTCCACGAGCCTTATTGAAAGCCTCGTTGGTTTGTTTCTCTTAACACCTATTATTTTTGAAGACCCTAGAAAAATGTTTGATTTCCTGTCAAGGTGTTCTTCATGAAATACCCTGGTCATTTAAATAATAAACATGTTAATTATATAAAACTTTTTTGCAACTTTTTTGCAAGATACAAATCCATGTGCAAATATCTATATATTTCTTTTTTATATACTTGATAATATAGTAAATCTCTTCCACACTCACGTTTGAGAGGAAAAGTGCTTATGGCCTTTCTTTCATGGTCCTGCGTATAGAAGTTGACCATAACTAAGGATAAAGGATATCCTAATTTGTAATGCTCTGTATTTTCTCATAATTTCCTTTGTGGAAATTGAAGTATGTCAATTTAAAGCGTATATTCACTCGGGCAAACATTTATGGATTAGTAATGCCCCTAGTAACTTTAATAGCTTCATTCATTAGAAACCTATAATAAGGGGATTCCATGCGAGACATTGATAGGATATCATGCTATTCAAATTTGAGCTGTTTAGTGTTGTCAATTAAATAAGTCAAATATTTTGAGGTATGATTTATGTCCAACAAGCGAAGCCAACTCATTAGCAAAATATTTTGCAAGCATGTAGGATTGTCGTGTCGTGAAGTGTTTACAATGGACCTTAAGGAAACTTTGTCTTTACGTGTTTTGGGAAATCCATGTATGCATGCATGCATACCAACTCTAGTTGGACTCAATGTTTTCTTCGAGCATTGATAAAGGGACAGATTTCATAGTTTTCATTTCTTTTACGATTCTCATACCACACTCCTGGTCAATATTTTAGTAACTCCCACTCACGGAAAGATTCTCTATTATTTTTAAATCAGAATCTTTAATATCCAAAATAAAACTTTTTTTCTCTCCGTAATCTATTTTTGAAAATGTCATATATATATATATATTTATTTGGGTTATTTTGGGTAAATCTATTTATTTATTTTTTTCTCGATTATTTTGCTTGTGATTTTAGTCATGTTCACTACCGATTTTACACTTTACGAGAACAATTCCTTTATTGGTGTTCTTTATGTCCAGAAAGATCGACTTGCATGTTCATATTAATCTCTCGTTCATGTAGTTGATAGAATATATGGTTGCCTATTAAAATACGTAACCTTTGTATTGAAATACTTTATGGGCAACCATATTTGAGCCCATCCATAGTACTTATGCATTTATAAGGCCATCGTCAACTTTGACAATGCTAATTGCCGCCATATTAGACTAAAGGTCAATGATTAGTACATTGGAAAATGTTATGTGTAGTTTCAATTGATGTCCTCCAAGAAAATCTCAAGTGGTTCTTAGTCATTTTATCTCATTTCTCACCACCATCATTTTATTCGCTTGAAGTTTGGGATGATATGACAATCACAACAATGTTTAAGAAAGACTTTTGTAGGTTTTTCATCATTTTATCCATTTGAAGTTTGGGATGATATGACAATCACAACAATGTTCAAGAAAGACTTTTGTAGTTTTTTCATCATTTTATCCATCTGAAGTTTGGGATGATATGACAATCACAATAATGTTCAAGAAAGACTTTCGTAGTTTTTTAAAGCTCTTTTAAAGTGCGGTTTCAAAAAATAAATAATGCATAAGGACTATTAAAGTGTGGCTTTGAAAAATAAATAATGCATAAGAACTATGGATGGGTTCAAATTTAGCTTTCATTTTTTTTTATAAACAAAGTGGTTATAAATTGGTTGTAAAATTGTTTTTAACTATATTTTTATTCAATTTTAGGTTTTTTTATCTGAGGTTAATTATTAGGAGCCATTATTATGGGAGAAGGGATGCTTTAAAGAGGAGTGGAAATAGAGGATTGGCCTTTCATTAATATGAATTAGATTCACTCCTTGGTGTTTGAGGTCAACCTGCAAAATCTTGAAGTTATGCTCCCAAATTACATTTATATCTCTTACATATTTGGGTTTCGATTTTGATATTGTTGAAAAACCTCACATCTCTAATCATATGAAGGTATTGTATAATGACTGTTCTTGATGATCATACAAGGTAAAAAATGTTGAACAAGCACATGTTTTTAACATAGGTTGCCAACAAATCTATAATTATTTCATCCATGGAAAGTGAATACCATGAACATTTTTTTTTATATATATTTTCATTTGATGCACTTTGTTTTAATTTTATTCATGGTTTCACTTCTCACAATTTAATTAGTCTCATAATATTAAGTCATCTTATTGTTACATCTTGGAATCGAGATTATTCTACCACCTTCATTGCACCCTCTCTCTTTCTCTCCCTCCCTCTCCCCCCTCTCCCTCTCCTTCTCCCTCTCCCCCTCGGCATGGTTACTATGACTCTTCATAGCAACACTCTTTTAATAGGATGGCATTTCCATGACTCATCTCTCTCTCTCTCTCTCTGCATGGTTACTATGACTCTTCATAGTAGCACTCTTTTATTAGGATGACATTTCCATGACTCATGTAATGAAGTGTACACAATGAAAATATTTACAAAGCCTCTAAATTTATGATGTTTTTCACATTGACTTGGATCATTTTGGTAAATAGAGATCAAATAAACATGATACACAACACCATGGATTTTTTTTTTTTTTTGATTTAATAGCTAAGAGAAGTGGTGTCATGGAATTATACTTACTCTGCCCCGCTCTCCCCCCCCGTCTTAGCATGGTTACTATGACTCTTCATAGTAGCTCTCTTTTAATAGGATGATATTTCCATGACTCATGTAATGAAGTGTACACCATGAAAATATATACAACGGCTTTGAATTTATGGATTTTTTCACATTGACTTGGATCGTTTTGGTAACTAGAGGCCAAATAAACATAATATGCAACACCATGGAATTTTTTATTGATTTAGTAGCTAAGAGGAGTAGTTTCATGGAATTATATTTGGTCCTTATGCCACCCCTAGTTACCCATAGATGTTTTGTCATGGCACATTGAATTCTTTTAATGGCCCATATTTGGTAAGTCTTTAAATATTATATGAATTGATGAATGGCAAACTTTTAATGTCCCTCATTTTCCTAGTGATGTCCCTATTATGACTTATGTAATGAAGTGTACACCTTGAAAGTCTTTCAATGGCTCTTATTGTATGAAATTTATCATATTGACTCTTCCTTGTGACAAGATGACAAGTGGAAGTCACAAGATCATTTTGATGGAATATTCTTTTGCACTTGTCCTAGCAAACCATGTTATTTATGAGTTTCTCTAACATGGTTACTTTCATGTAACCTTCACAGAGAAGATTTGGAATGGTGGTATATGTTCACACCTCATCCTTCTACCTTTCAAGGAATACATGACCTATTCTTTGAAGATTTAATTGATATCAACTAATTCCAACCACTACCAAACCCACATGTTGTCATTAAAGGTATTAGTTGACTAGTACATTCCTATGTACTTTTATTACTCATAGGAAGATTAATACCCTCCAATGACACCTTGAACATATTTCTTATGTCAAGTAAATAAAGTGCATGGTCAACTGGATCACCTACATTCAAAATAAACGTAGATTATGCCAGCCTTCCTCCTCCAATCCCTGTACACAATTTTTGTTATAGTATTCTCACATTTCTACAATTTCCCATGCTCACTTACCCTCCAAAACCTACTCCATGCCCTACAAGATCTCCAAGTGTGATTTTTATTATTTAGTATATTGTTTTTTCTTACTTGAAGCACATCTTTCCCCTAACACTCAATCCTCAAATATTTCATAAAATCATCCTTTACACTAACTATATTATCCATCCTTAATTCAAACTTGATCCACCTCACTATATTAACTTGCTACTTTAATGATGCAACAACCCAACTTTCAATCCCCATTATATTATAATTAATTATGATAATGCATAGTGCACTAAAATCTGATGGCCTTTCATTAGCTATTAGTCGACCTTGTGTCGCCACTCCTACTGACCTTGTTTCCCAGGCTTGTTAGTGAAACTCATTCAAACAATACAAAGTGAAAAAATGGTCGTTGGACATAGATCCCTCGTTAGATAATAGATGGCTAGTGGATGAATCATCGGTCGACTTACACCTCCATCTGTGGATAATCGCCAGACAGGTAGGTCAGATTTCCGAGGAAGTTCCTATGAGAGACATTCGACCAATATGCGTCGAAAACTCGACGGAGGAAAACCATATCCTACAACACTATGCACCCGATAGATTGGGAGTCGGAAATCCAACGACCTTTGGAATATTTATAAAAACAAAATTAATATCCACGAGCATATGATCAATATCATATGGTGGGCAAGAAATACATGTATTTTCGCTTAAAAAACATCCCAATGGAAATCATTATTGATCTAATTATTAAGATTCGTATTCAATTCAAAGTTGCAATTAGACGATTCTCAATTATGTCTTTGTTGGTTCAGGGCATTTTCTTGGGGATTTTTCGATGTTTGCAACACAAGGTTATTTGTTTAGATGTAAAATGGGCATGGTTTTGTTTCTATCCGAAACACATTTTTTGCAAATGAGATATGCTCCTAGGCAAGGTTCTAACATAAAAGCAGAATTTAGAGCAAATTGAAATTTCTTATGTATTGTTTCTCTAAAACATTTAAAGGAGTTACAAGTTTGGGATACTCTAAACTGGTGATAGATTAGGCAAATAATAAGGTGGTTATTAGTTTGTAGTTAAGCTTGATTCTAACTATGTTGTAGTTCATAGCTTTGTATTTCCATCCATACCCTCACCCTACATCACCATACCATATCATGTACCACTTTCATAGCCCTCTTGTCATTTACTTAGTCACTATGAACAATTTTATTGAAGTTTTGTTGCTAAGGTCGGTCTTCATAAATTGTCTTACCCCTCCAAATAAAAGGAAATGACAAATGTGAATTACATTTCGAAAGAAAGAAAAAAATGAATTTTTTAATAGTGAATTTAGCCTCCAAAATGCAAAATGTTGACCCCAATACGTTCATGTCAACTCGACCCAACAATCACAACACTTGGGGCACATTTGACCACTATAAAAGGGTCATTCATCCTCCTCATTTGGGCATCAATTTATATCATTTGAGGAAAAACTTGGATCACTTTTGTTCACTTGTGGGAGACAAAAGAAGGACAAATCTGAGGGAGAATAGAAGGATAAAATATGAGGTAAACCTAATTCTCTGAGGAAGGCCGAAATTTCTGAGGCATAACAGACCTAATTTCTGAGGCTAATTGAAGTTTGTTTGACCAAGCTTGACCTTGTTTTGGTTACTGGTTAATTTGTCTTGATTTGTCTACAAAATTCATATTGTATTCCTTGTTGAAATGGACAAATTCTCTAACAAAAGGTTGTTGGGTTTTCCCCTAGTTTGGGGGTCTCCTAGGATAAATTTTGTGTCCCTTTTGTTTCACCGTGTCTTTAAATTTCTATTGTTATTATTGTTTTAATGTTGACAATTTCTTATGTATAATTGTTTAATGATGAAGTGACACAATATAGATAATGAATAAATCATTGGAATTAATTATCAATTTAGGAAACCCTGAAGAATCAACATGGTATCAAAGCTTGGGTTATAGAGCAACTAAAATACTAGACACTTATTGAAGAAAGACTAAAGCCCTAAATCTGTTATGATTGAAAGGAAGGTCACAAAGCCCTCATCTTTGTCCAAGAATAAACCATTTTTGTGAAAGCTGAACCTTTCTTGTATTTATTGCTTTTGACCAGGCTTGAAGAAGGGTTGGATCCCTAAAATGGGGACCGAATAACCTCAGTCTCAACTGCAAGCAGTTCGATACAGACCTTAGTCCAAACCTCAGGAGAGCCCAAAGGCCTCAAAACTAGGACACAACCTGTCTGAGGTAGGCTGGAAGCAAAATAGGAGCCCAAGAGACCTTAGGGAGTGTTTAAAAGAGGTCAAGGGTGATCTAAATTTATGAAGGAATGAAATGAAATATAGTTTTAATATAGAAACACAAAGATACAACAAAACTTAACTTCAATTATTTAATAACAAATGGTGAAAATTGTTTACATTCAAAACAAAAGCAAACTAGCTCGGGTGATTGTAGCTTATCTCTGAGAAGAGATGTGACGACTACCCGCCTTCTGAACTGTGTTACAATGAGGCTATGAGGCCTTTTTATCATGAATAAACAATGAGAAACCATAAATATAAAAAAAACCTCACCCTAGGAAATGAAGCGCCAAAAGATTATGGGCCTTGATGGGGTTAGTTGGAACATCAACTTCCCAAGGTTGTAACTTTGGCATATGATCTTCGTTTGGCACGCACAATAGCTCGTTAAAAATGTCTATACGAGGACACAAAATTTCAACTACAAGCATAGCCTCTGAGGTATGTTTGCTTCTTTCACCAAAAAATGTTGTTTAGGGCCTAAAAAAAACTCCAGAAGTTAAGGACCTGAAAATTGTCAAAAATAGAAAATTGTCGAAATAAGAAACTGTGTTGAAAAGCAGGAAACTGATAGGAAACAGTGTTGGGGGTCCAAGTGGAATAGATGGGTGGCCATGGATATGCACTTGGATCAGTCCTCCCCCCTTATGAAGCAATGGTCCCCATTACTTTGAGTGCCCCCATGAGATGGGGAAATTCTGTTGAGCTTGGTCCTTGGTGAGCCACTTTCCGTGGTGCAGGAGTTGGCCAACTTTGACAGCCTAATACAACATGATCCTTTGTTGGAAAGTGTTATTAATATGTGTGTCCATGATCTGATCAGTTGTGGCATGTTCAATGCAATATGGGTTGAGCTCTATTGATGTTAGCTGCTTAATAATGTCTGACATATCCAACAATGGTAGAAACTATAGCTGAAAGCGGTCCACATTGAATACTTGGCACAAGCCAATGAATGGTGGGATTCTTAGCTTGGAAGAATTGTCACCCATAACCTTGGTGATGGTGTAAGTCCTATATCAGAGTGGTTGAAGCTTCAGATGGGCTTGAGAAAGGCATTCCTTTTGCAAATGAACCAAACCTTGTCACCCACTTGAAACTTATGTGGATGCTAATCATGACGTTGTTTGTACTTAGTATTAGATTTATCTAGGATATCATGAACCTACTAGTAGATGCGTTGAATGTGTTCAATAAAATTGATGGCTTTAACAACTTCGGATTGAACATGTGTAAATTCTGTCTAGGAAGTTGCAAGAGACATTGCAACATCAATGCGACACAATGGTTGAAATCCCAAGCCCACCTGAAAGGGGATGTGTCCAGTTGAGCTATGGAGAGCTCTATTGTATCCGTGTTGCATATAGGGAGGACTCTTATCCCATGTTCGTGGATGCTTAGAGTTGTAAATGCATAGTATGTGCACTTCCTTTTGGTTGACAACCTCTGTCTAGCCATCAATTTGGGGGTGGAATGTAATCAAATTGTTGAGATTGGTGTCCAACAATGACTAGAGGATCAACCAAAATGTGCTCAGGAACCTACTATCATGATATGATATAATGGTCCGCGGGATCGAAAAATGCACCCATACCCATTTAAAGAAGAGCTTGGCAGTGGATTACGCTGTGATACTCTTCTTGCAGGAAACCAATATGGCCATATTAGAAAATCTATCAATGACCACAAACACACAGTCATTATCATGCTTGGTTGAAGGAAGGAAAGACATATAGTCCATGGAGATGGATTCCCAAGGCTAGCTAGGAATAAGCAGAGGGGTGTATAGGCCTTGCTTCTTAATGGATGGCTTGGTGATGGCATAGGCAATGCATGAACTGGTATATTTTCCAACATTTTGTCAAAGTTTTGGCCAAAAAAAATACTTCTGCAGTACTGCCACTGTCTTCTCCACTCTAAAGTGTCTTGCGACCTAACTGTAATGCACCTCCTAAATCAACCTGGCATGCTCACTTAAAGGAACATAAAGGTGTCCCAGATAACACAATAGTCCATCTTGAAGGTGGAAGTTTGGAACTCGCTTTCCATCCATCAACATCTTGTAAGCGACATCGAATTCTGAGTCATTGTCATATACTTGTAGCCATCCATAGGTCTTGTACCCAACTCTTGGTAAAGATGAGGATATCATCTAGATATTCAACCATGAATGAGTTGGTGAAAGGCCGCAAGATGTCATCCATTAGTCTCATAAAATTGCTCGAGTATTTGTCAACCCGAAGGCATGACCAACCACTCAAATAGACCCTCCTTGGACTTGAAGGTGGTCTTCCATACATCTGTGGGTTTTGTTGGAACTTGGGGATATCCAAAATTCAAATCAATCTTTTTGAATTACTTAGCTCCATTGAGCTGGTCAAGAAGGTCATTAATCCTTGGGATTGGGTATCTATTCCTTATTGTGATTTTGTTTAGTGCCCGATAATCAATGCATAGTCTCTAGGTCCCATATTGATTTTATATGAGTAAAATTGGGCTCCCACAAGGTGAGGAACTTGGTCAAATGTGCCATTTTTGTAGCAACTCTTAGATATGCCACTTGATTTCCTCATTTTCCACAAGGAAGTGGTGGTAGATTGGCCCATTATGTATAGGTGCACCAGGGGTCAGACCGATCCAATGGTTAAATTAGAATTACAAAGATAACCTTGTGGGTGAGGAGAAGATGTACCTGTACTCTTCCATAGCTTTATCCACTTTCTTATGCTGTGTAGAGGAGCCCTTTCTAGAAGCCATAGATGTGGCCATGATCTTCCCCTTACTTTGAGAGCAAATTAGGAAGATTTTTTTTTCCCTAATCTAGGAGATGATCTTACTGCATTTCTTAGTAGAGATCAAAGAAATGGTGGTAGGCAGAGCTACCCTCGATATCCTATATAGTTTTCTGCCCAAAATAATAATAATAACAGTACAAGGTCTGGACTCATAAACAACATGAAACTTCCACAATTATGGTTGGCATAATAAAACATCATAAACTTCAAGGGGAGCAACATCACACAATACCTTGTTCATGAAAGGCTTGATACGGTAAGGTAGGTGGCACTGTTGGCTAACACGGAGATCTTGCTCTTGGTGAAGCCACCCTATGGTGTATGGTTGCAGGTGTAGTGTTATCGGTAGGCCCAACTGTTTAGTGACCTCTGCTGAGATGAATTTCTTTTGACTCCCACTATTGATAATGAAGTGCAGTGGAGCACCCTTCACCCACATCTGTGAGTGGAAGAGATGCTCACTCTCCTCCGGATCTTCGAGCTTGCTTTTCTTGACCTTGGTGGTCGCAACATTGGCGCTGAGTTCTACATCAATGATTTGTTTCCCCTTATCAGGTTTTAGCTTAGAGTCAGAACATGCATATGAATTTGAAGCTTTGAACTCAAACATCAGTGAATGCTTTGCATGACATTCATTTGTGTTGTGAGCGGGGCTCTTTTGGAACTCACACCACTTTCCTATGTCTTTCTTCGTCTTCCCATTACTATCCTTTGCTTGTGGCTTCGATGGGTTGTCTTGGGTCATTTCACCTTGGCTTTGTCCTTTGTTTTGTGGTTTAGGGGTGCCCTTGTCCTGCGTCAGATTCACCGATCCAAAATATCGCTTCTTCTGTTTAAATTTATGCTCGATCTTAACAACATATTGGCATGTTGCACGAAGTGAGGAGATGCCTAGGAAACCCATTTCTTCCTGGATGTGTTTGTGTAGACAACCATGGTACTTAAGCACCATATGTCACTCATAGTCCTTCATACCCAACTTCATGCCTAGGGTATGAAATATATTCATGAATCTGACAATTCATGGACCCTTTCCTGCTGAAGCATGGTCCATTTTATGTACATGTCTTCCTAGCTCCCAACTGGGTATTACTGTTCCTTAACAACATATTGGAAAGATCCCCAAGAGAGTGAAACTGAAAATAATGAACATTCCTCCTCACCCCTTTTCTCATAGTAAGTTTCCCACCAGTCCTTGACATAGGGGGCGACCTTAAGGAGTGCAAAAGTAATATTTTCTCTATTGGAAAAATTATGGATTGAAAATACCCTTCCAGTAGATTTAACCATTTATCTATAGCATTTGCATATATTTAGTCTTGAAATATAGGAATGTCAAAATTAAACTTGTACCTTAAAGGGGGCAATGCCTTTGAAGTGCCTGCTGGATGAAGATGCATTTCCCATTGGTACTCGCTGAAGGATTTAGGAAAATTTATCCATCATCCCATTCCTTTGTTGCTCGTGGGCTTATTCGAGCAATAATTTGATAGGATCTCCTACTCCCTCATTTTTATTTTCTTCCGCCATGGGAGGCCATTAGGGTCGGAGGGGATGGTCTTGCAAGGGCTTAAGCAGTTTGAGTCCAAACTACTTATACCCAGAACTCATTGGGGATATGCATAGAAAAACAAAGAAAGAGTAGATTGCTTTGATACCATTGATATAGATTTATGAAGGAACAAAATGAAAAACAAATTTAAAATAGAAACATAGATATATAGCAAAATTGAACTTCAATTAATAAATAACAAATGTTGAAAACTGTTTACATGTAGAATGAAAGAAAACTAGCTTTGGCGATGGTAGCTTATCTCTAAGAAGATATGTGACAAATACATGCCTTCTGAACTATGTAACAATGAATCTTTGAAGCCTTTTATCATAAAGAAACAACGAGAAACCCTAAACATCAAAAAATCCTAACCCTAAGAGATGAAGTACCAAAAACTTACGGGGCCTGATGGGGTTAGTTGGAGTGTCAACTTTCTGGGGTCATAACTTTGGCATATGGTCTTTGTTTGGCATGCATGATAACTCGTTAGAAAGGCCTATCCGAGGAAAAAAAAAACTTTGACTGCAAAAATAGTATTTGACTCACATTTTACCATTTCCCCAAAAAATGTTGTTTAGGGCCTCAAAACATCTTCGAAAGTTTAGGACCTGAAAACTACCAAAAATAGAAAACTGTCGAAATAGGAAATTGTGTTGAAAAATAGGAAACTGATAGGAAACAATGATGGGGGTCCAAGTGTCATAGGTGGGTGGCCACCAATATCCACCTATATTAGAGGAGTTTTAGGAATAGGTCATAGAATCTGAAAAGGGCCTCAGTGTGAACATCAAAGACCGAGGAATCTAAGAAGCCAACAAATTGTCTCTTGTACTTGAGGTCCACCAAATTTTGTTTGCACAAGGTGAACTGTGGAAGTAATTATACATTTTTTGTCATAAAAGGAGGCTCTCTTAAGAATATATTTGTCTGATGTTTTATGGTTGATAAAGTTGAAGTGTTTTCGATATTGGACCATTTCAAGTATCACATATAGATTGATTATAACTTGTTTTGGCTTAAGGATTAACAAAACAAAGTATATTGTTTAGCTCATTCACAAATCAGGGACTGTGTTACTTAAGATTTCAAATCAAAGAACACTACAATGATGGGATGTTCGAATGATGAGTATGATGCCTAAGAATATAGACTCGAGATATATCAGTATAATAAAGAGGCCACAAAGCTATAAGAAGTCTGCTAAAATTTGAGGTTTGATGCTTTCTTGAATTATTAGGGTGTGAAGTATGTATCATTGCTTAATTTACTCATAGTGATTTTGTTTGAGATCAAAGTTATTTTGGAAAAAATCTTGTAGAATTCAACTAGAGAAAGAATACACCAATGATCACTTGTCAACATTTCTGTCAATGAGGATCAAGTATAGGACTGGTTGAAAAGTTTGTATTATGATTTGTATCAAAGTTTTATTTGAAGTTGTTGATCTCTAGTTTGATCTCAGTATGCCTTGAAGGATGAAAATTCATTTGTGAAAAATGTTTCGTGAAAGATTAAAGAGGATTGTGAATTACTCCTTAGTCACCTTAAAAGGCCTGTGTAATTATTTTGGAACTATTTCCTTACAAAAAATATGCATTATATGAAGTTATGAAGGGATCCTTGAAGAAACCATTAGGAACAATTATGTATGTTGAATAAGGACAATTATGTATGTTGAAAGAGTCCCTTCACCTAGTTGTGCAAAACAATTTTTGTGATATGATTCACAAGTGATAAATGATCTTCAGCAATGTTTGTGCAACTATAATAAAATGTTAGATAAACCTATTGATCTATAGCATGTAAGCCATCTTGGTAATTGAAGAAGCAATGACATCATCATAAGCCTTGAATTTGGTTATCTAAGGGAGATGTACCAAGTGTATTCTATTTAATAAAGTATGATATGGGTTGAAATATGTGATATGTGTAGGACATTTTCTTTGATATGAGTTCAATAAAATGTTGTCTTGAAGTTGCAGGTCTATAATGCCATATACCTTGTATTATAGTCATAAGTCTTGCATTGCAATGTTGTCAGTTTAATTATATTGGCTGAGATATGGTGCCATTAATTATATGGCAGAGCTTTAGAAATATGGTAATCAAAGGATACATCTCTGACTAATCAACGAAGGTATTTCCTCTGCGAGCTAGAGGGAGTTAAGAAAGGACATTGGAATGAACATACAACTACGTGGGCCAAGAGGTTAAATTATTTAAATTCTCTAAAGAAGTTATTCAACCTTTGTTTGGAAAAGAAGAATCTTGGCTATAAACATTTCTAAATCTGAAGAAAACCTTTTGATGTCCCTTATTCAGGAAAAATTCTCTTTGGATGCACGTTCTTCAAGTGTCATGAATTGTTTAGGCATTTTGATAATCTGAATTTAAAGGTAAAGATGTTTTTGATGACATAATGCTTATCTAATTTACAAAATCTATTGGTGGATCTTCCATTAAGGAATTTTGGACCATATGATGATTGTTTTGATGCTATATATGACATTGGAATGACATACCATCATTGAAGGTAGAATACAATCATGGAATATTAATCTTGATACATTTGGTTCGACTAAATCAAGATGGAACATCTTTTATTTTTTGATGACATGATGGATTTCATCACACATGTAGAGGCATGAAAATTTCTATGGTTTTGAACATTTGGATATGGAAAGAAAATTTGGATAGGACAAAATTTGTTGCAAAAGACTTGAAGTTTCAGATGTGATTTCCCTAGGGTTTGTGAATAAAACCCTAGAGTTGGATCTAACAGATGTTTCCGATAAAAGATGAAAGTCTAGCTCATGCAAGGAAGCAAGGAAAATAACTGATGATGAAGGCAAAGATGAATATTTAGCATATGGATGATTTCTGCAATATGGAAAGGATCAAGAAGGATATGAAAAAATTCCTCTCAATCCTAAAAAGATAAGTACCTTATATCTCTCCTCCTTGATTATTATTGTTGCTATTTTACTATTAGGTAGCTCCTATCTTTGTCTCTTTTGCTGGGTTATAATTTTTCTTCCATGGCCTCCTATTGAGGATTGCAGGTGCATTGTGAAGGCTTCATCAACAAATGGAAGTATATGAAGAATGAAGCAAAGTGTGTGATAAGAGGATTCTCCCTGGAGTTATTTGTGTTAGAGAGGGAGAAATTGTATTGATATCTTGAATTATGTCTGAAGGGATCCTAGTTCATAAGAAGTAGGTTAGCTAGCAAGTTTTAAGGAGTCATGTGTCAGAGGGAGCAACAATTACTAAAATAATTGTCTCCATGATAGAGGGAGAAACCAATATTGCTAAGATGACTAGAGAGAAACTATGTTAAAGTCATAATTGAGCCAAGAGATGTGTTGAGTGTATCTGCTAGGATTCACAAATTCATCTTGGGGATTTGTTATGATGAGCGAGAAGTTGACAACACTACTGAAACAAAACATACTATAGGTTGTGTGGCATGCTATGAAGCATGGTAACTTCATGACTATTTTATCAAGTGTGGAGACGACTGTGGTGACAGGTCAAAGCATGTGGAGCAGTGAGGCTACTATATAATTCTATGATCAAGCTGGTTGTTGACATTCTCACAAATCCTTTGTCCTTAGATGAAGTTGGGGAACTTCTGGGACAATATTGGAGTGATTGATAATGTTTCCCTTTGTTTAAGGGATTGTTTATGTTTTAGCAGGTATGGGTGGATTTTTCTCCCTTGGTCATGGGGTTTGAACTGAAAGCCATGGTTTTTGGCTAAGGATATTGGCCTTGTAAGCATAAAGGCCTAGATTTCTCTCTTAGGTCATGGGGTTTGACTGGGAAACCATGGTTTATGGTTGGATAGATTGGCCCTATAAGCATCAAGGCATGTATTTATCTCTTAGGTCATAGGGCTTGAATGAGAAACCATGATTTATGGTTTGATAGATTGGACCTCTTGGCATCGAGACCTAGATTGCTCCCCGATCAATGAGGTTCTAACCATATTGACATGTGGTTTAGCTAGTGGGTTGAGCTTGTGCCTTATAACATCGAGAATCTATTACCATTTAATGACATGTGATGATATGTGGGAATGATAAATGGGACCTGGGTTTCACCATGGGTCAGGAAGGGTTCTTGACATGTCTCCAAGTGACTGCTTATTGAGTTTGTGACCCTAGGACTAGTGGGTGACTGGTTCCTCCTTTGATGCTGATGCGAGGATGCTTTCCTAATGGTTATGGTGTTGAAGATGAAGTGGATGAATTCATCAACACAATTGAGCTCATTCAACCTTTTCTTGGAATCAATAATTTTTCAATAAGAAAACATATGAGGAAGTCATTATGAATACCTACCTAACTAAGAGGGAGTGTTGATTTTTTGTAGCTAAGTTCGGTCTTCATAAATGATCTTAACCCTCCAAACAAAAGGAAATGAAAAATATGAATTATATTTCAAAAGAAAGAAAAATTTGAATTTTTAATTGTGAAATTTACCTCCAAAATGTAAAGTTGGCCCCAATATGTTCATGTCAGCTCAGCTCAATAGTCACAACACTTGGGCACATTAGACCACTATAAAAGGGCCATTCATCCTCCTAATTTGGGCATGAATTCATATCATATGAGGAAAAAATTTAGATCACTTCTGTTCACATGTGGGAGACAAACGAAGGACGAATCTGAGGAAGAATAGAAGGATGAAATCTGAGGTAAACCTAATTCTTTGTGGAAGGCCATAATTTCTGAAGTACAAGATACCGAATTTATGAGGCTAATTGAGGGTTGTTTTACTAGGTTTGACCTGGGTTTGGTTACTGGTTAGTTTAACTTGATTTTTCTAGAAAACCATATTTTTTCGTGGTTGAAATGGACAAATTCTCTAAGAAAAGGTTGTTGGGTTTTCCCCTGGTTTAGTGTTTTCCTAGGATAATTTTTGTGACCCTTTTGTTTGGTTGTCTCTTTATATTTCTACTATTATTATTGCTTTAATTTTGACTAATTCCTATGTATAACTGCTTAATGATGAAATGACATAATATAAATGATGAATACACCATTGGAAGTAGTTATCAGTTTAGGAAATCCTGAAAAATGACCAAATTCAAGGCTCAAAATCAAGAAAGAAAAAAGGGAAAACTATACTTACACGATTTCTTACAGGAAAATATGAGAAACTTACAAGTGTAAAAAAAACTACAAAAGGGATGATTTTTCACCAAAGTCAATCTCTTCATCAATAAAAAGTGTTACCATGGTTAAAGGGACCCTCAACAACAAAAAAATTTAGGATACTAAACCTTTTATGGTAACACTAACCATGGTAGCACTTTTTATTGATGAAGAAATTGATTTTTTTTTGTTGATACTAAATCTTCTATGGGTTCCTCTCTAATTCCACAAAATCCCATGTAACCAAGAAATTTCACAACAACAACATTGTTCATTACCATTGGTTTTGATATTCACTCTAGTGGCTCAATTAGAATTGGTCACACATAGGTATGGCATACTTGATTTGATTACTCTTCTCTCATTTGCATGTAAACATTACTATGCACGTCTGCAAGATCAATAAAAAAAGGTAATAAAATAAATAAATCAAAAGCACAACCCTCCCACTTGATAGTACCAAAAAGAAGCTAGATGGCTACACATGTCAATAGAAAGAGGTAAGAAAATATGTCACAACCTCGTAATTAGTGAAAAATTGCCACTTCATTTGATGATCAATGTAGGATGACACATAAATTATGGAGGGACAGGTCATGATTGAAAACTTGACGATAATAGGCTATTGAAATAAAAAAATAATCATGATATACTTTCCACCATTTCTGGACACATTCGACATTGTAGAACAACTCACACCAACAGAGCTAAACCCAAACTACATGGAACATGCAAAAAATGATCGGATCATGGACACACAGATCAAGAACACTCGCTAGCAGAAGATACAATATATTGGGTTGTCAAAGTTGGCCAACTCTTGCACCAAGGCAAGTGGCTCATGAAGGACCAAGTTCAACAGAAGTTTTCCTTATCTCATGGAGACGCTGACCGCAATGGGGACCATTGCTTCATATGGGGGGAGCATTGATCTAGGTAGATATTGGTGACCACCCGATTATTCCACTTCGGCCCCCAACACTGTCTCTTTCAGTTTTTTAGTTTCCTTAATTGTAGCACAATTTACTATTTTGGCAATTTTTTGGGCCTTGAATTTCCGGAGCCGTTTTGAGGCCCTAAACGACATTTTTAGGGAAAACAGTGACATTAACATTGTCCCAAATTTGAATCACCTTTTTTTTTACCTCTTAAAGATCTTCGAAATGAGGTGTTATGATAGCCAAACAGAGATTGCATGCCAAAGTCACGACCCCGAGAAGTTTATCTACCAATTTACCCAAACAGAGCCCACAATTTTGGCGCTTCATCTCCTAGGGTTAGGTTTTTGGATGTTTAGGGTTTTTCGTTGTTTCTCAATAATAGATAAGCCTTTGGGCCTCATTGTAACACAATTCAGAGGCATGTAGCCATCACATCTCTTCTTAGAAATAAGCTATCACTGACCGAGCTAGTTTATTTCCATTCTATTTGTAAGCATGTTTCAATATTATGATATTAATGAAATGAAGTGTTATTTCTACTGCATTTATGTATTTATGGTTATATCTATAATTTGTTGCACTCTTGTTTAAGTTCATATCAGTGGTATTAGAGCAGTCTGCTCTTTCTCTGTTTTTCTTTGCATGTCCCCAATAAGGTCAGGTTATAAGGAGTTAAGGCTTGATCTGGTTGAGCCTTTGCAATATCAGCCTTGTACACTCCGATGACCTCCCATGCGAAAGAAAAGAAAGACGATGGGTTAGGAGATCCTTTCAAAATATTGCTCGAAAAATCCCTTGAGCGATAGAGGAACGTGACGATGGATAACTTTGCTCAGATTCTTTGACGGTTACCCACATGCAACACATCTTCATCCAGCAGGTACTCTGGAGGCACGACTCCTTTTAAGATACAAGTTAACTTTGATATTCCCATATTTGAGGGCTAAATAGATGTAGCCGCCATAGATAAATGGTTAAATCTTTTGGAAGGATGTTTTTTAGTTCATGACTTTTTTAATTGGGAATAGATTATTTTTTCACTTCTCAAAGACACCCCACACGTCAAGGACTAGCGGGAAACCTACTGTGAACAAAATTATGAGAGGGAATCCTCACTGTTTTTAGACACACCCACTTGGGATTCTTTCCGAGATGCCATCAAGGAACAATATTACCTTGTTGGAAGCTATGAAGATAAATATGTAAGTGGACCACACTATGGAAGGGAAGGGACCAATATGTGTTGGAGTTCACAAATGTTTTCCATACCCTCCGCACTAAGTTGGGTATCAAGGATTCCGAGCGGCATTTGGTACTAAAGTACCACAACAATCTACATAAGTACATCTAGGATGAGATAGAGTTCCTGGACATATCCTCATGTGACACGACATACCGATACACTATCAAGATTAAGCATAAGTTTAAACAGAAGAAGCGACACTTTGGATCTATGAATCTGAAGCAAGGAAAATGTGCCCCCAAACCATAGAGAAAAGGCCAAAGCCAAGTCGGGTGACCCAAGACAACCTGTCGAAGTTGCAAGTAAAGAAAAACACTAAGAAGACAAATAAGGACATAGGTAAATGGCACGAGTTCCATAAGAGCTCCACTCACAGCAAGTGAGTGTCGGGCCAAACAATTACTGGTGGCTGAGCTGAAGGCTTCCGAATCAGACAAACCTGACAAAGGGAATGAAAATGGGAATCAGATCATTGATGTGGAGCCCAGTGTCATCGTGGCCACCACCAAGATCCATAAGAATGAGGCTGAATAGCGATAGGAGGGGGAACATCTCTTCCACTCACAAATGGGGATGAAAGGTTCTTCGCTGCAGTTCATTGTCGACAACGAGAGCCAAAAGAACCTCATTTAAGAAGAGGTCATGAAGTGGCTGGGGCTACCTATGACAACACATCTGCATCTATACACCATCACGTGGCTTCACCAAGGATGAGATCTTCGTGTCAGCCAACAGTGCCGCCTTCCCTACAACATCAAGACCTTCATGGATGAGGTACTGTGTGATGTTTCTCCTCTTTAAGTTTGTGATGTATTATTAGGACAGCCATACTTGTGGAAGCAACATGTTGTATATGAGTTTAGACCTTGCTCTATGATTATTACTTTGGGTGATAAGTTTTACATGATACCATAGGTAGTCCCACCTACAACCATCTCTTTGATCACTGCAAAGCAATGCAATAAGGTCATTTCCTAGACCAGGAAATTTGTTTTCCTTATGATTCTCCCTCAGGAAAAGAAGAATGTTGTGGCCACAACTTCCAAACAGGGCTCCTCCAAACAACAATGACAGATGGACAAGGTCGTGGAGGAGTACATGGACTTTTTCGTCTCACCTGCAGGGGTACCTCTGCACTGTCAGGTCAAGCACTCCATTGATCTGACCCCAGGTGCACTGCTACCAAATGGACTGATCTATCGATGCTCTGTTCTAGAGAACGATGAGATGAAGAGGAAAATTCATGAGCTATTGTAGAAAGGGCACATCAGGCCAAGCTCATCACCCTGTGGAGCGTGATTTTATTGGTATAGAGAAAGACGAGACTTGGAGACTTTGTATTGACTATTGGGCGTTGAAGAAGATCACTGTTTAGAATAGGTATCCAATCCCACAGATTGATGACATTCTAGACCAACTCAAGGGGGCCATATATTTCAACAAAGATTGACTTGAAGTCTAGTTATCACCAGGTGCCTCTCGAACCCTTCGATGTGTGGAATACTGTCTTCAAATCCAAGGAGGG
This sequence comes from Pinus taeda, assembly GCA_000404065.3. Lineage (NCBI taxonomy): Eukaryota > Viridiplantae > Streptophyta > Pinopsida > Pinales > Pinaceae > Pinus > Pinus taeda. The sequence goes on from APFE030083245.1 coordinate 128,309, forward strand.
CCTTTTCAAATGGTTGGTCATGCCTTTAGGGTTGACGAATTCCCCCAAAAACCTCATGAGATTGATGGAGGACATCTTGCAACCCTTCACCAACGCATTCATGGTGGTGTATTTAGATGACATATTGATCTTCAACCAGAGTTGGGAAGAGCACCTCCACCATATTCGACAGGTCCTTTCAACCCTGCGATAACACAAGCTATGTGCCAATTTAGATAAATGCACTTTTGGCATGAACCAGGTTCAATATCTACAATACATCATTGATGAGAAGGGCATGCATGTGGACCTAGACAAGATACAAGTAATTCAAGATTGGCCAACCCCAACCATTCTAATAGAGCTCCTCAACTTTCTAGGTCTTGCTAATTTCTACCGCAGGTTCATGTTTGTGTTCTCTCATATTACTTGGCCTTTTAGCCAATTCACTAAGGGTAGAGAGAATGAAAAGTTTTTTTGGTATAAAACCCAACATAAGGTGTTTGCTAAGTTAAAGCATCACCTCTTCTCTACACCAGTGCTCACATTACCATACCTGCAGGAACCATTTGAGTTTGAGACAGACACCCCCAACTATCCTATTGGTGTAGTTCTCACTAAATAGGGGCATTCAATGGCTTACCATAGTGAGACACTTTCAGACACAGTTCGAAAGTATCCCACTTACAATAAATAAATGTATTCCATTGTGCATGCATGTCGTCAATGGAAGCATATTATGGGGAAGGAAACAATCATCCACACAGACCACCAACCCCTACAGTTGCAGAATGATCGCCATCAGAAATGGTTTGCATACTGCAACAATTCCATTTGAACATTAAGTATAAGAAGGGAAGCACCAATAATGGTGTAGACTACCTTAGTTGACCACTAATCATGGCGCTGATCACTATGCTTAAATCTTGTGGGCACGAGACTTCAGGGTGGCTGCATCTTTACGAGAATGATTAACAATTTGGCAACACATACTAGACACTCTTGGAAGGTAAGAAATTTCCAAATTTTGACCTCCAGGATGCACTATTATGCCACCTGGGACACATCTGTGTTCCTTCAAGCAAGTGTTCCAAGATTATTTGGGAGGCGCACTACAGTCAGGTCGCTGGACATTCTGGAGTAGAGAAAACAATGGAAATATTGTAGAAGTATTTTTATTGGCTGAACCTTTGTGAGGATGTCAGGAGGTACATTAAATCCTACATTGCTTGCGCCATTGCCAAACCAAACATCAAGAAGCAAGGCCTATATACTCCTCTTCCTACTCCTAGTCGACCTTGGGAATCCATCTCCATGGATTACATTTTGGGCCTTCCTTCTACTAAGCACGACAACGTCTGTGTTTTCGTGGTCATCGACATATTCTCTAAGATGGTCATTATGGAGGTCTGCAAGAAGATTATCACAACAAAGGCCACTACTAAGTTCTTCTTTGAGCGAGTGTGGGTACACTTTGGGATCCTACAGTCCATTGTCTCTGATCGGGACAACAAATTCCTAAGTGGATTTTGGTCAAGTCTCTAGTCGATGCTGGATACCAAACACACTAAGTCCATGAATTTCCATCCCCAAACTAATGGCCAAACATAAGTCATCAACAAGATGATCGTACACATTCTGTGCATGTACAACTCGAAGCATCCACACACATGGGATGAAATCCTCCCCTATGTCCAACACAACTACAACAAAGATCTCCATAGATCAACAGGTCACAACCACACACCATAAACAAGGCTATAGGGGACAATTCCTTCGAGCTCAACATTCCACCATTCCTTGGTCTGCACCCAATGTTCAATGTAGACCGCCTCCGGCCATACTCTCCACCATTGTTGGACACATCCAACATTGTAGAACTACTCACACCAATAGAGCTAAACCCAAACTGCACGGAATGGGACACAACTGATCGGATCATGGACACATAAGTCATGAACACTTGCCAACAAAATATCCAACTATATTGGGTTGTAAAAACTAGCCAACTCCTACACCAAGGCAAGTGGCTCACTAGGGACCAAGTTCAACAGAAGTTTCCCCATCTCATGGAGGCACTAACGCAATGGGAACCATTGCTTCCTAAGGGGGGAGGACTAATCTAGGTGGATATTGGAGGTCACCCACCTATTCCACTTTGAGCCCAACATTGTCTCTTTCAATTTCCTTAATTGTAGCATTATTTTTGGGAGTTTTGCGGGTCCTGAACTTCCATATTCGTTTTGAGGCTCTAAATGACATTTTTAGGCAAAATGGAGAGACTAAAAAAGTATAATTTTATGGATTTGTTTTCGACAAGTTCTGTAAGATCTTCAAAAGCAGGTATTATGATAGCGAAACAGAGATTGTATGCCAAAGTGACGACCCCTAGAAGTTAATGTACCAATTTACCCAAACGGGGCCCATAATTTTGGTGCTTTGTCTCCTAGGGCTAGTTTTTTGGATGTTTAGGGCTTTTCATTGTTTCTTAATAATAAATAGGCCTTTGAGCCTCATTATAACACAATTTAGAGGCATGTAGCTGCCACATCTCTTCTCAGAGATAAGCTACCATCGCTCGAGCTAGTTTATTTCCATTTTGTTTGTAAGCATATATCAGTGTTATGATATTAATGAAATGAAGTGTTATTCTTGCTATGTCTATATTTGTAATTTTTTGTATTCATGTTTATGTTCGTATCATCTGTACGATCCTCTTGTATTTGCAAAGACCACTGTGTGAGAATTCACTTCCAGTGGCTCAACGAGACATTTCATTGGCTGGAGGGGGATCCATGGAAGAATTTTTAAAATGCCTCCAAGTCCTATGAGTCAGTCAACCTTACAAGAAATTCATAGGTGACTTTGCAAAAGGAAGCTACTCTGAAAGTAGTTGCAACAAAAGGGAGCAACCCCGCGTAGAATATGGGAAAGATAAAATTTTCTTATAGTCCAGGGGGAGAACGATGCTGAAAGATGAAAGAATATCCAACTATTATGAAAGTGGATTTAACAACAAAGGCAAAGAGGAAAAGGAGGACACAAATAACATACTGAAGGAAGAGGGAAAAGCATAGGATATTGGAGGAAGAAAAGAAGAAGTAAGAATAAGAAGAGAAGTAGAAGCAGGAAGAAGAAGAGAGGTAAAGTGCAATAGTATAAGAAACAACATAAAAACAAGTTGAAGAGCAAGAACATAACTGACAACCAATAAAGGAGGAAAGCGAACATGTGTAGGAACAAGAGCTTTCTTAGAAAATTGAATAGTTAATAGAGATCAATGACATGGAGGCAGGACCAGAGCCACAAAATCAAGATGTCGACCTAATGCTAGCACACAACAGGCCACTATTCATTCTCCACCACCTCTAGTAGCACAGTCAGCTCCAAGTGAGGAAGGTGAAGTTGTTCCTCTTGATGATGATCTAGTTATGGACATAAGTTCTATCATATGATGAACTCCAGAAGAAGATTATACAAGTGCATAAGAAGCATTTTCCAGATGACCTCTCATCTCCTGCATTTATTAGAGAAAGGGCGATTGCTGCGAACACCAGGAAAAATCTATTGGTTTGAGGGAGCTTAACCTAGGTTCAAAGTGTATTGTGCACCAATAAAACCCTCAACCATTGACCCTTTCGGCAATGACCTACAAGTAGATCACAATTTCACCTGAAGCAGTTACAGGAGGTTGCAGAACCAGATTTCTGCAGCTAGAGGGATATGCGCGTTGTGGCACTTGTGTGTTCTTATGTCTTATATCTACCTACAAATTCATGTTCATGAACAAATTCGTTCTAATGATTAACCTTACAGATTGGTACTTAATGCATAGACATAACAAAAAACGATATAACATGTATTATTTTTTCATAATTCGGTAAAAAGCATGCATAGCGACATCAATAACAACAGAGAATGAACACAAAAAGATACACAATACTTTGCCAAAACTTCTTTTGGATCTTCAATACACACTCTTCCTTGACCTGCACACCTAACTACAGGTGGTATGCGCACTTAGCTGGAGACTCTTCAAGGCCTCCATGCACTCAGCTGCGAAGCCTTCCCCAAAAATACAGACTCAAGACAGAGAATACAGATAATCTATGCTTAGTTATTTTCTCTACATTTGACAAAGTATCACATCTTCTTTATATAGACTTCATTACTACAAGACCACAGTCCACATACCATGGATCCGACAAAACAATATACTAATCCCCGAAACCTATTACAAACTAAGGGACTTTTGACCCATCTCACAGCCCCTAAATGCTGCACAATGAATAGAACTTCACCTGCTCTATGAGCTCCACTCCTCAGAATGCGGAGTTTTTGACCCAAAACTTGGACCAAGTTTGGATGCGCCTAACATGCCCCCAACACTCACCCGTGAATTGTCCCAAGTCACTCAGCTATGGTTCCCTTGATTTTTGCTGCAATTCCATTGTAGAATGTATTATACTACTGGACTGTCTCTGCCATTTGTTTCTCCTGTTTGACACCTCCTCTAGCAATGCCTCTGTGGTTGGGCCAACAACCTTTTGTAGTATTTCTGCCTCCCTTTTCCTCAACTCTTTGAGCCTTTCATCCACTAACTAAGATATTTTGAGGGTGTCATCCTACCATGACTGAGTCCTCGATTGCAAAATTTTCTCCTTCCTCTGAAGAACATCTATCTACTTTTGGAGGTTCTTCCCTTCAGTAATACTGGTGACTTTCTGTAAGACTAGTAGGGTCTTTACAACTGCCAAGATTTCATCGCATTGCTTCTGTTTCACCTGTAATTCCTCCTCGATATTTTGGATATTTGGATCCTCTTGTAGTGAGGTCCAAACTTGTATTGTGTGATCCAATAATTTCTTGCGGTACGCCACTGCGTTGCAGATGCCTTTTAATGCTTCCTTTAAGTCTTTCTGCCTTTTCTCCCACACTTTTACTGGTGTGGCTGGCTGCAGCCTTATTTTCAACTCTAATATTTACACTTCATACTCGAATTGTATCTTTGCCAGTGTATTCTTTGATTCCTTGATTGCAAGGATGAGCTTCACGACCTTCTATGATTATGGTTCCTCCTCACCGACCTTCACATCTGGGACCATGATGCAACTATCTTCGATGGATTTTTCCAGCTGTTGTTGTCTCTGACATGCTTCATCTCTTTGCTTAACCACCTGCTCCAGTTCCTTCTTCAGTGCATCTTTCTCCTTTTCCACCTGCATTGTCAACATCGAGGTTCGATGTTCCCGCTCTTGTAGCTCAATTGTTAAAATTTGATGGAATTAGTGCAACATTTGAATGGGCAACGTGATAATATTTACTCTGACAGTCTTCCATGCTTTGGCTCGTTCTTTTTCCTCCGGTGTGTGCGACTGAAGTGCCCCTGCTGGCACCTGCAAGTTTCTAACACCGAATTGCATTTCTATTCTTTGATCTACTAGCAATGGCTGAGCTATACGTTTTGGTTGTTTCGCTACTTTCGTTAACGCCTTTAGCTTTGCGATGCCCTGCTATACCTCAGCAAAGATAGCTCTATATTGATCATAAATTCTCTCCCAGGTCTCCGCTGTGATCTCCTGGACCTTCTCTATGATCTTGACGATGTCCCCATCAGTGAGGAAAAGCACTCCTGTGCCCTTGGACTTATCCACTTTCTACTTTTTCCTCTTGCTTTCCGTAGTTGTTGTGTCTCTCCTTCTGACAATAAAAGGTGACTCCTCTGATACTCCTAAATCATTGAGGGGTTCCTCATGCTCCTACTATGTTGCCTCTATTTCTATCTATGCATCCTTTCCGCTTGTATTTGCATGCTATGGGGTACCCTTCTCTGTTCTAATCGCTCCACCAGGTGGAGTCATCCATTCTTATGGCCATTGGTGTACTACTACGATAAAATCATCTTTAATTACTAAGTATTGGCAATGGGTGCCATGTCATAGTTGGATCCTTCATTTCATTCACATAGGCTCTGTGGAAGTGTGCTTTGAAGTCCACAATGTGACAATACTACTTATATAAACTAGGTGACAACCTTGGATGCTGATTCACCACCATGTGTAGATCCATTTCCATCACCACAAAGAAAATCCTATTCTCCGTTGCACATGTCATCTCCTTAGTAAACCATAGGGAGTCATATATCGCCGCTTCACAAACATCCACCTCGATAGATGGAAACTACGAGTCTTCTGCTTCTTTCCATGCAACTAGCGCGATGAGTATTATCAGCCAAGCATAGTGGAATGTATTCCCATCTTCCCATGCTTCCCTGCAATCTGTAAAAAATTATTTGCATAGATATGAAACCCAGTTAAACTCAACCCCTCCGCTGCACTGTGTAGCCAAAGACACTACAACTCAAGGCACCCCATTGGACCTGAACTTTCTCATCATCTTACCTACCAAGATGTGCGTGGGGAACCAAACCCCTTGGTCATTAATGGAATTGATGTCATATCCACATGACTTCTTCAATAATATGAACTTTTCCTTCATCATTTGTGCCATCTCCTTGTCCTTGTTCTTGCCCACAAATTCTTCTATAGGGTCTTTTCCTTGATGAGGTAATGCTATGATTTTTATGATTAACATCTCATCGATCGTTATATGTTGTTGAATGTTAGTTTTATGTTCTAATTTCAACTTCATAATTAGAAAACAATTTCTCATCATTTGCTTCATGTGCATAGGTTTCCTTATGGTGTTTGTGAATGTAAAAGGAAAATTTGTCAAGTTTTATGTCAAATTCATGAGCAAAAAAGCATGTAAGTAAAGTGTTGAACAACAACAAACAAATATACAACAAACCATCAAAATGAACACTTAACACAAAGTGTTGATGAAGGAATTCACCCCTCCCAGGCTACATTGCCTTGGTCTAGCTTCCATGGCTTGGGCCTCTGTATTAGTTCAAAATGTGAAAAAGTGATGTTTATAATGCTCTACTTTTTCTCAGACCTACTTCAATGTGCTAATAACATCCAAATCATCTAGGAATGACTCTTTCTGAGCCAAAATTAATCGAATTTTGCAAAATTTATGGTCTCTTCAATTTTCCCTAGGAAAACTCCACCAAATCCAGAGAAGCTCTAGTTAGCCCCGCCAAAATTGGAGCAGCACCAGATTTATTGGACCTATTAAAACCACCTCCAACTTAATCCATGATTAAATAAGGGATAAGCATGTTTTAATTAGTGCTAATCTTAGCGCATTAAACTCACAGTTAGCGTTAAGCATTGGCCTTCAGTTTTGAGGTGTCAGACACATGCAGAGGGGGTTGGCCCTCTCCTCCCCCAACCACCACGTGCTACCTTTTTAAATACAAATATTGCCCATTGTTTGTTAAGTTAAATGGTGGTGTCATAGTAGTAAATCATGGGGCTTGTGTGGGCGAGGCCGCGGATTTGACTCCACCGACCTATGAAATAATATTTTACATTGCGTGTCAACCTGCTAGGCCCTTGGCGAGGGACACGTGGTGGCCTTTTGGATTGCCACATGTCACCTTCTCATTGGTCCTCCAAAGACCAATACAAAAAAGAACACATCAAACTGTCGACGAATCATAAAGCGCCACTTGGCATGTCCTCATTGACTATTGACCCTATTTTGACCTGTAGAGTCACCTCCCATGTCAGTAGTACGGACCGCTCACTGGGTAGTCACTGTAATTTTTTTTTGCAAAATTCTTCTGTTTGGCAAAGTGGACATAAGTCTCTATATTTCTCATACAAGCTCCATTTTCAGTGAAATGAATTGCGTTGGGATCGTATCGCTGAGATGGACATGGTCGTTCAATTTTTGAGTGATTATGAGCACTTTGATTTTTGAGCTAAATATTGATCCCTTGATCATTGCTCCCCACTGGAAGCCTTTTGGACCCAAAAATATACTATCAATTGTTCAACAGGTGAGGGTAAAACTCCCTCACCTTCTAAATCTTCATCCAATTGGTGTTTGAAGGATTTTCTCTCTTGAGTCCCACTCGAAGGTATTCGACATTCCTTCTCTTTGAAGTTTTGGTTCTTCTGTCAAGTATAAGATCTTGTTAAAGTTCATCAAGATATTCTAGCAAGAAATCATGTATTGATGGCAGATGAACATGCTCTTCTTTATCATCAATCAAAGGAGGCTCACGCAATCTCAAATTCTCAACATTAACAACAGAGTATATTTGCATATAAGGAGGAAAATCTAGCTTAAATGCATTGTTACCAATATTTTCTAGAATTTTAAAAGGACCATAATGGACTAGCTTCATCTTTTTAACTTTTCCTTGAAGTCTCTCTTTGCTAATATATAATCAAACTTCGTCACCAACTTGAAATTTATGGTCGACAGGGTGTTTGTCATGCCTTGCCTTGTAGATTCTTTGACTCTTTTCAAGTTGTTCTTGCATTGTGTTATGTATCAACTGAATTTTCTCAATGAACTTCCTTGCCTTATCTATGTCACTATGGAGATCAATAGTAACATCCCTCTCAAAGATGAAGTCCAATGGTGATCTTGGCAAGTACCCAAAACATGCCTCAAATGGCGATGTGTTTGTGGAAGAATGCTTTGCCCTATTGTATGCATGCTGTATGTAATGCAACTGTTCATCCCACAACTTGGGATGTTTGCTGCAATATCTTCTAAGAATATGAATGACTATCTTGTTGACCACCTCGGTTTGTCCATATGTTTGTGGAAGAAAGGCTATACTCTTATTCAACTTAGTGTACATCATGTCCCACAAATTTGACCAAAAATTCCCAACAAATCGAGAATCTCGATCACTTACAATGGAAGTAGGAGGACGAAAATGAACCCAAACATTTTGAAAGAAAAGATGAGATGTTTGTTCAACTGTAATTTTATTTTTACATGGTGTTAGAATACACATATTGTTGAACCTATCTACAAATACATACAAGTAATCATGACCTTTCCTTGACAATGGAAGACCTCCTACACAATCCATTGAGATACTCTCCCATGGACATGAAGGTACCCGAAGTGGAGTGTACAATCCTAGTTTCCTATTGCTAGGCTTATTTATTGCACACAAAGAACATGGTCTAATGAAATGAGATACACTATCAAACATGTGTGGCTAATAATAATAACTTTGGAGATTCGCTACTATCTTGCCTACACCAAAATGTCCAACAATCAATGAAGTGTGTGCCTCTATTATGACATTGTTTCTTTCTCCCTGTGGAATACATAACTTGCCCAAGTGATAAAAAAAACTATTATGTGCATGGTAATCTAACTATTCAATTTGGTTTCCTTACCTCAAGGTTGCATATACATCTTGAAACTCATTATCATATGCATATTTCTCAATGTAACTTTCATGCTAAATAGAATTGTGCTTGAGTATAATAGATGAATTTACAATGGGCCTAGAAAGCATATCATCTACCTTATTGTAGATTCCCTTTTTTTACTTGATAACTAAATGGAACTGTTGTAGAAAACCCATCCATCTGAGGTGTCGTGATTGCTGCAACTTTGACTGTGACTGTAAGTACTACAATGGTCGATGGTCGGTATGGATAATGGTATCCTTCCCCATCAAGTAGTGTTTCCATTTTTAACACTTTGTATCAATGTGTAAAGTTATTTGTCATAAGTGGGATGGCTAGTCACAACACCATTAAAAATTTAAGAAGGAAATGAAATGGGCTTACCATGCTTCATGAGAACTTCTCCCATGGCGTAATCACTAGCATCTATTTGAATCTCAAATGGCTGTCTAAGATTTGGAAGAGCCAATACTGGTACTGAACTGATCTTTTGTTTTAAAGCATCAAATTATTTTTGCTGTACATCTCCCCAATGGAAGACTTTCTTGACACTATTTAATTCATGTAGTGGACTGCAATCGAAGAAAAATTAGCAATAAATTTCCTCCAATATTGTGCTTCCTCTAGAAAGCTTCTTACCTCTGTAACTGTATTGGGCTTGGGAAAATTCATAATGGCCTCAACCTTAGAGGGGTCTATATTCAACTCACCTCCTCCGACAATGTTTCCCAATTACACTAAAAAGGTCTTGCCAAATTCACACTTTGAAATCTTTAAAAATAACTGTTCTTTTCTCAAGACATCATGTACTTTGTTCACGTGCATGACATGTTCATCTATGGATTTGCTAAATTTGAGAATATCATCTAAGTAAATAATGACAAAATAATCTAGAAATGGTCTCAATACATCATTCATAACTCTCATGAAAGTCGCTGGAGCATTGATAAGACCGGAAGGCATAACAAGCCACTCAAACAATCCTTGTTTACTTTAAATCTGGTTTTCCAATTTTCCTCTTCAGCTATTCTAACTTGATGATAACCACTTTGTAAGTATAACTTAGTGAAATACTTTGCATACCTCAATTGATCAAGCAAATCATCAATTCTTGGGAGTGGATAACAATTCTTTACCGTTATCTTATTCAGTGCATGAAAATCCACACACATGCACCAAGTCCCATCCTTCTTTGGCACCAAGACAATTGGTGAACCACATGGCAAAGTAGATGGGTGTATGATACCTTTGTTCAACAATTATCGAATTTTATTCTTGATTTCCATGCTCTCCATGATCGGCATGTGATACATGCCAATGTTTGTGATCCAGGTGGATATTGGTGGCCACCTGCCAAGTCCACCTGGACCCCCACCATTGTCTTTCTCAGCATTTTCAGTTTCCTTAATTGTAGCACAACTTACTATTTTTAGCAGTTTTTCGGGTCCTGAACTTCCGGAGCTGTTTTGAGGCCCTAAACGACGTTTTTTGGGATTCCAGGGGCAACACAGGTCCATGGAACATGGACCAGTGTTGCCGTTCCAACAATGATAGTGCTCGAATAGATCTTTCTAATGAGCTATTGTACGCGTCAAACGGAGATCATATGCTAAAGTTACGACCCCGGGAAGTTGATGTACCAACTTACCCCCAAACGGGGCCCACAGTTTGGCGTTTCATCTCCTAGGGTTAGGTTTTGGAATGTTAAGGGTTTTTCATTGTTTCTCAACAATAAATAGGCCTTCGAGCCTCATTGTAAGTCAGTTTAGAGGCATGTAGCCCACACATCTCTTCTCAGAGATAGCTACCATCGCCCTAGCTAGTTTATTTCCATTTCTGATTGTAAGCATATTTCAGTATTTTCCATTAATGAAATGAAGTATTATTTCCGCTGCATATTTGTGTATATGGTTATCTCTGTAATTTGTTGTGTTCCAGTTTAAATCTGGATCAATCATTCCATTAGGTCGTGTTAAAATGATCCACTGATGGTTGTATTTTTCTTAAAAAATCAAATCTTCCCTCATGGGGTGCATTTGCTAACCCCTTTCCATGTTGTATTCACTTCAGGTTTCAAATATTTAACTTTAGGTGTCAAGGCAGTTGTCTTTCCATTAGGTTTTAGGGTTCATTTCCAAGGTATTTCCATAAGGTCTTAGGGTTCATTTCCAACATCAAAAAGCATGATTTCAAGTGTGAATAAAGGGCAACAAAGGTATGAGGATGACCGATAATCAAAGAGTAATTGCCAATAACTCATGATGATTGTATAAATATCCTTTGTCACTAATGTAATTAAAGAGAGTATTTTTAGTTTATTTATATTCTTTTCATGTAATTCAATCCATTTTGTGTAATAAATGTTCCTAGTTTCCCCAAAAATTTCTCCTTACTACAAGAAACTGAAACAACTGAAAAGATCAGTTCAATTCGAGCATCATCCACCTGAAAAGAGACAATGAGAGAAAGGTATTAAACAAGGATTTGGATGAAAGAGGAAAGGTTCCAAAACATTAGAAAGTGGTTTTTTCTAATGAAAAATCAAAATCAATCTCTATATAAAATGTCACACTCCTTTTCCAAACTCATCACTCTCATTTGACAAAGAGAAAGAAAAGCATTGAAGGAGAGAGGGAAATTGAGGCCAATTGGTGGATAAGGAGAAGAGGCACTGCGCATAGGAGATAGGGCACTTCTCATAGAGCAGTTGGAGGAGGCGATGCGCATAGAATCCGGAGTGCTGCGCATAGGAGTGGAGCACTGTGCATAGGGTAGTTTCTTTAGTGTAAATTTGAATGGCGCTGCGCACCTGTCGATGGCATTGTGCATAGGGAAAACGAGTGCCAAAACACTCTGTCATCCACTCAAAACATGTTTTTTTCCATATATAGCCTATAAAGAAGTAAGTGTAATCTCTAAGTTATCCCCTAGGCATTCAATTCATCAGTTTGAAGTTGATTTTATATTTTGAAAAATTAAACCCTAATCCCTTCTATACATCTCTCCACCCATTCGTTAAAACCCTAATCCCTTCTATACATCCCTCCACTCATTCCTTGAAACCCTAATCCCTCCTATATATCTCTCCACCTATTCCTTGAACCCTATTCCCTCAAACAAATCCCTCCATATCCCTTATTCCCTATTCCGCAAAGAAAAATCCTAAATCCGATTTACTAAATAGTCCCTATCAAAGAAGAATATCCTCCTTCTCATTTTCATATTATATATATTCCATCCTACACCACATAAGTTCATATCCCCTTCCCCTATCCCTAATCACCAATACATACTCCTTCATTATCTTCTTTAGGGTTAAACAACATCAAAATTTGACAAACATGGCCAAAGACGATAAAGATTATGAGGAGGAGGAAAATAGTGGTAGTGAGAGTTTGGGAGATGAACCTTACCATCAGAGAAATCCACCCAAGGGAGGCATGATTATCCGAGAGGAACCATCAAACATCAGAGAGTTATAGGATTCTCATATTACCATCACCTGTTTCAAGCATCTAGGATGTTATGAGTTTTGTGAGTAGGTGGAAAGAGTTCAACATCATCCTGAGCTAACCAGGCTTTTTGTAGCCAATCTCCTTGATAACAAGGTAACTCTGGCTGGGGTGACATTTACAATTTCATCCTCCATCATTGTTGATGCTACAAGGATTTGAAATGTGGGGGAGAAATGGTATAAGGAACAAGATTTGTATGAGCACTATTATGAGCCATACATCAAATCTAGGTACATAAATGAAAAGAAGAGGACCTTTCCTTTCGTCTTGCTTGAAGACAAATATGCCTCTATGATGAGGATCATTATGAAATATTTCATATGTGAGGGAGGATTTTTTAGATTGTACACCTATCACATTAGGCTTCTTGTGCATTTTACAAGAGTGAAAATGTTGAGCATCCCTTATTTCTTATTCAGTAACATTGAGAAGATGGCCTACATTTTACAGAAAAAGCCATACCCCTAGCAAATGAGTAGTCTCTATCACTATTCCCTAATGAAGATGATTGTGCTACATCATCTAAACCTCCTTAACATCTCCTGGGAGACATTCATTTCCAATGACATCTTCAGGGGTCCTTAGATTCCTCCATTGGTGCCTCAAGAAGCAGAAAGACATTCCAGCAATGACAAAGTAAAGAAAGGTGAGAAGGTTAAAGAAACTAAAGATGTTGAGGAGCCAGAAGCCTACATGACATATTAGAGAGGGGCTAGAAAGTTGTTTGAAATAGATAGGCAAGTGTTTACTCCACTTGATGTGGAAAGGGCCTTTCCTTCTTCATCATCTGATAGGAAAATGCTTTCTCTGCAAAATGTGGAAGGGGATTTGCCTTCTTCATCGGCAAAACAGGTACAACAGATGCAACAGCTGTATAAAGGAAAGGAAAAGATGTTAGAGGAAAGACTTGATGATTAGGAGGAAAGGGATTTTTATTTGATGGAAGATGATGAACCAAAATAGGCACACATCCATCATGGTATTGAGATAGTTGACTTAGAGGCCCAAGATGAGGCAACAAACGAAAGCATAATCATAAGGGAAAAATATGCACAGATCCAAGCACTGATGGACAACTTGGCGAGAGCTCAGTATGTCATTTCATACCTTGAGTAACAGAACAAGAAACTAAGTGACAAACCAGTCCTCACAGAGCTGGAACTTCTCAAAGCAAAAAGGCAAAGTGACATGGGAAAATCAGCAATGCAAGAGGAAGAAACACAGGCTACCTTGACTACAAAATAAAGAATTGAGAAGGAAATTTAGGAGGGTAGAGAAACTTGGCTTGATAGTGGTAATTTTCATTTGGATAAGCTGCTACAAAAGGCCAATAGGGACAATTGAATTATGAGGCACATGGCTCGCCATTACAAGACCCAGAACATGATTTCCAACATAAGGGTCAAGAGAATGAAAACAAAGCTAAAATAAGCACTCAAAGGCAAAAAGGAGGATTATAGGCTTAGGTTGCTTGCTAAAGCTTCCTTCGCTGATCAATATACCTAATGGTGGTATTTTTCACAAAAATTGAGCAAGTTTCGAAGAATTTTTTCCTTTTGAAGTATTTTTCAATTTTTAACACATAAATTTTGGCTCTATGCGCAGTGCCACTGGCATTGCACTTTTCCTAGGCGCATTCAATGAGGGAATGGTCAGCATTTTTGGAAATTTTAGAATGATGAGTACATGCACCCTGAGAATTTTCTAAGGTTTTAGAGCAGAAGTGGTCGACCAAAAGGTCAAACAAATACCCAAAAAATGACCTCTGCCCTTTTTTGGACGCAGAGAATGAGTCTAGGGAGAATAAATTTTTGAGGGGATAAATGAACTTAAAATGAGTAATTGCAAGTTTTTCTCAAAATAAGACTTGAAGATCTTTCCAATGAGCTATCATGAGCTCAATTTGGACACCGGGAAGGCCTCCAAAATGGACCCACAAAAACTGCTACACATAGGGCTTGGGTGTTGCACATAGGACAAAAATTATGTTCAGTGTCCATTTCACTATGCCTTGACTGTAATTTTTGTTTTCCTCTCATAGAAGGTGTTTTACTGATGTAAATAATGTCTAGGCATGTAAATATGATGTATAATAAGTACGAGAAGGTAGATTCATTAGAAAAGTTATCTTGAGGACAAATGAGTCAATTTCCTCACTTTTAGAGGCAAGTTGTTAGGATGCCTAGATTCCATTTTCTTGTTCAGTTTTGGTTAGATTAGCTCTTCATCTTAGGGATTCAACTGCTGAGGATGGGATGACATTGAATGAATGTCTATATCTTCTTCTTCTTTCTTATTGTAAAGGGTTGGACTTAGTGGGATGCTTAGGTTTTGATAGACATCATTTTGTATTAGTTACAACACGAGATTAATGAAAAATTGTAGCTATTTCTTCAGGATCCATGTGGTATGATGCTCAGTTCAAATTTTCTTATTTTTTCATGTGTTAAAACGTATTTTTGACTCTGTTTCATCATTTCATACTCTTTATGTGAATGTATACAAGTCTGAAAGGCAGAATCCATAACTTTTATGCTCTGTTTTGGGTAGACATTTCACAATTTGTGTTTTCTTTAGTTTAGGAAGAATCCATGTTGCTTACATGCTCTTTCTATCTCCTCACCTATCTTGAATCACCTCACACATCAAAAGCCTAGAGTGTTGAGCCCTGTGCCTACCTTGCCCTATCGAAACCCTATAATTTTGACCTAATTTCCTTGCCCTAACTAATTTGGCTCCTCTTGATCGATCAAAACCCTTCAAAATCAAATCAAACCTTATGCTACTATAGTTAGCCTAATAATATTTTCTTAATCTAGTCATCTTGGTTGAGATCCTTACAGCAAGAGCCCTCTCCTAGCATAGTAGGGCTAGCTACATGGCTAAGTGTGGTTTGTGGTTACCCTGACATTGCCTTCCTTCAGCTTGAGGTTCAATCCAGGTGATAACATAGTGGCGACCATACTAGGGACACAAAATATTAATCACCCCAGTAAGATGTTTCATTTGAATTCTTAAGCTTGTTGATGATGATGTTTAGAATATACTAGGCTGAATTGGAAAGTTGTAAATCAATATATAAAATTTCAAAATTAGACATAATGGCTTCTTGAAAGTACACCAAGTCTAATCCTGATCTGAATCCTCCAACCATTGTCAGTGATCCTCATAAAATTGGGCGAAAATCTAAGAAAGTTGTAGAGAAATTCAGTTTAGCTGAATAAAAATCAAGTGAGGATTTCATTCCTCGTTTTAATTCACTCCCGAGAAGGTTAGACACTTCGCAAGACATTGATTTTGACGTTAATTTTGAGGAAAGTTTATTTCGAGGTAAATCTTTAAGTTCGATTGATCAAATAGTTGTTGATTCCTCTATATCTTTTGATAACCCCGTTGAAGATTTGTTTCCACAAAGTAAATCAGGGTCACAACTTATTCATACTCTTAATCAATTGCATAACCTTTCTTCAAACTTAAACACTTGGGTGAAAACTAAGACTCATAGGCCATCTTTTGATTTTTGAAATATCTCCTTTTCATCTACCACCACCCAAAAAATCCCTTAGCCGCTTCCTTCTTCTTTACAGATTATTCACACTACTCAACCTATCCTTAATCCCTCTTTGAGTATATCGAGTACCCCAATCCTTGCTTTAAATCCACCACGTCCCCCACCACCAGTTATGGCTTCCCGATATGCACCCCTTGTTTTACTTCAAAATCCTAGTGCCATTCCTCCTAATTATCAAACCAAAATACCTTTCTTTGATGGCACCCAAACCATTACAACTTAACAACACGTAGACAAGATGAATGATTTCTTTGACCTCCATGAAGTTGAAATTGAAGATGTGATGATGAGGTTGTTCGTACAAAGTTTTAGAGGAGAAGTTCAGAAATGGTTCAGAGCCCTACTAGCAGCTTCTATCACTACCTTACCCATCCTCCATAGGCAGTTCCTAGAATGGTGGGAGGTGAAGAAAAATCCCCTTCAGATTTTTTCTGAATATGAGAACATTAAAATAAATGTTGGTGAGAGTGTGCAAGTCTATTGTGTAAGATTTAATGCAGTGTACAATGTTATCCCTGCAAACATTAAACCACCAGATGGATTGGATTTGCTTAAGTTTCCAGATGGATTTGATGCAGATATGGCATATTAGTTGCATGAACATGACTCTACAACTCTATAAGACATTCAAAAGAATGATGTGAACATAGAAGAAAACTTGTTGGCCAAACAAGCGAGGATGAGATCAGAGAAAAGAGTGACCGTAAAAGAAGAAGCATCTACATCAGATGTAAAAATGGATACATTGATTTGAACAATGGAAAGGATGGTTGACTAGTTGTCCTTCATGGATAGACCTAAACCATAGATCCAGAATCCAAACTTTAGAGGGCAGCAAGAATCCCAATTCTAAATCAAGCAAAGAGAACAAAAAGCACGAGCATGACCAGCACAGCAACAACAACATATCAAAACTCCCTTACAATAGAACTATGTTCAAGGAGCGAAAGAAGAAGGCGAGGAATATCTAGTCATTGAAATGAATCACGTTGTCACTGCTGATCGTATACCTATATTTCTCACCGAAGATGAAGAGTATGCAAAATGTTATGACGTTCAAAAAGATGAAGACTACATCTTGGAAAATGATGTTGTTTTGGAGGCCGAGTCTAATGATTATCAACGTGGTTACATGAATGCTTTGACCGCACATTAGAGGCAATATCCTTTGAGGAGCAGAGATGTACTGGTCAATCCTATTCATAAAAGGAAGGATGTTCAATCGAAGAATGATCCCCCAAACAATAACAAAAAGGGAAAGGAGCTTGCCGATCTGAGATCCAGCAAGGTAAGTCAGCCATCAATAAGCACAGTTGCAAAAGAGAAATACAATCAGCACAAGCATAGTGCATTGAAGGATCAAACAAATAAGAGATACATTAGCATTAAGGAGGTAGAAAATGTCACGTCTTTTAATTTAGAAAGTGAAATTGCTAAATTGAAAGTGTCCATTCCTTTGATTGAGCTTGTTAAGAATAGCCATTACAAACATCATGTATCTAGAATATTGCAAATTGATCCTTTGTCTGACATGGTGAATGTTGAGGATGATCAGCCTAAAATTATTTTTGGTCTAGCTATAGAAGGTCAACTAGAAGATTGTGAATTCCTACCCTTTTACATAAGTCTTAGACAACATGTGTATATTCTTCATAATGCTATGATTGATTCTGTAGCTTCCCACAATTTGATGCCCAAGGCCATCATGGAGAAGATGGGCCAGGATATCACTCGAAAATATCATGATTTGTATTGATTTGATTCTTGTAGAGTTCGTTGCACTAGTCTCATCAAAGATTTGGTGGTTTCTTTAGATCAAATCCCAGCCAAAAATGTCTTGATGGATTGGTAGAAGCTGATATACCACCTCAATTTGGTATGTTCTTGTCTAGATCTTGGCGAGCCAAACTGAAAGGCACTTTACAACTTGAGATTTCTTATGCTACAACCATTGTTTTCAGTCAATTGATGAAGTACTAGGAAAATAAGATGAAGTATATGATCACTAGTAAATACAAGCCCATAGATCATCTGATAAATGACGTACATACATATTTAGATTCTTTTGTTTTGTACACTGATAGTGAATTGAATGATGTAGATATTCAACTTGTAGAAGTAGATGATGTACTAGAAATTTTTCGGATTTTTAGAGAAGTTCTTAACCAAGAAAAGGAAAAAATGGAAATTCCTTCTGAGAAGTCTCCATAGGAGCAGAAAGTTAGTGAAGAGTAGAAAAGTGAAGTAACCAGCAAAGGTAAGATCAAAAATAAAGCAGAATTCCAACATCTGGAAGATGAAGCTGGCCTTTGGAGCATGGATTTCGATGGTGCTTTGGGTAAATATGGTTCAGGTATTGGAATTTGGATTCGAAGTCATGTTTTCTAGCCAGAAAAAGTCCCAAGTAATGTTAGATTTTTTTCCCATAAATGTCCCAAGTAATGTTAGATTATTTTCCCATAAATTAGCTTTTGATTTCTCTAATAATGAAGCGAAGTATGAGGCATTGTTTATGGGTCTAAAATTTTTGAAGAAGCTGGGTGCGAAAAGGATTTTTGTTTATGGTGATTCAGAGATAGTGATTAAACAAGTAAATTTAGAATATCAACCGAAGCATCCAAGAATGAGAGCTTATAGGAATGCAGTCTTGGGCATCTTGAAAATGTTTCCAGAATACACCTTGACAAGAATGCCGAGAAGTCAAAATATCATTGTTGATTCTCTTGCTACAACAACAAGAAATTTGAAAATTCTAATGAATTCTAGCAATAAATTTGAAATTCATGTCAAATATAGGCCTATTGTTCTTGATAATCTAAGATATTGGCAAGTTTTCTGGGATGACAATCAAATTAATTCCTTTTTGTAGAATGAAGGGAAGTTTGAGAATGCTTTCATTGATGATGTTTGTTTCTGATGAACAAGACATTGAGGTAAATCATATGGATGTTTTACAGCTGAAGGATAATGTGATTCCTATAGGTATTATAACTTTAGAGTAGTTCTTTGATCAAGATGATGTGGTGAGAAATCCAACCCTGGTTCCTACTGACAAGGGAGTTGAAGATGTAAACCTTGGGACAACATACCAGCCCAAGGTTGTAAAGTTATCAAAAACATTGTCTACTGAATCAAAGGCTAAGTATTTTAAGTTGCTTTTTGAATTTTATGATGTTTCTGTGTGGGATTACTCAGATTTGAAAGTATATGACAAGAACATCATTCAACATACTATTCCTATCAAGCTGGATCAAAAAACGTTTAGACAAAAGTTGAGGAAAATCAATCCAAAGTTCTTGCCATCCATTGAGAAAGAGGTAAATAGTTTGTTTAAAGCTGGTAATCATTGTTTCAATTAGATTCTCTCATTGGATTTCAAATTTGGTCCCGGTAGAGAAAAATACTAGAGAGATAAGGTTGTGCATTTATTTCTGAAACCTGAATAAAGTATCCTTGAAAGATAATTACACTCTTCCTAAGATGGACCATATTCTATAAAGAGTAATTGGAGCATCACATATGTCACTACTAGATGGCTACTCAAGTTACAATCAAATCTTGGTGCATGAAGAATACTAAGAAAAAATTGCCTTCACAACACCATGGGGAACTTTTTAGTATGCCAAGGTGCCATTTCGGCTGAAGAATGCTAGAGCCACTTTTCAATGGGAAATGGATATACCTTTCACTAATGATAAGGATGTCTTCTTGGTAGTCTATTTAGATGAATTAATAGTATTTTCTGGTTCTGATGATGAGCATTTAGACCACCTAAGGATTGTTTTTTAGAAATTTAGGATGTTCAGGATTTCTTTAAATCCAAAGAAGAGTCTTTTTGCCATGGAGGAAGGTAAACTCGTCTGTCATATAATTTCCATAGATGGTATTCGCATTGATCCTTCAAGAGTGGAAGCAATCCAGCAAATAGACTTTTCATGCAACAAAAAGGAAATTCAATCTTTCAACAGTAAGATGAACTTCTTACACAAATTTATACCAAATTTAACTAAGCATTTACGTGAGTTAACTAATATGTTGGAGAAGGACAACACTGTGAAATGGACCGAGGATGCCATGACATTTCAACTTGGTAAAGCTTGCTTTGACCACAGCCCTGGTATTGATCAATCGTAATTATATTCATGACTTTATTATATTTTCATTTGCATCTGAGCAGAGTTTGGCTACAATATTGATGCAAAAGTAGGATCAGGTGGAACTGCCCATTTCATTTTTTAGTCGGACTATCATAGGTGCTACTTTGTGTTATAACATCATTGAAAAGCATGCTTTGGCTCGTATAAAGGCATTGAATTATCTCTGAGTTTACATTCTGCATTCACATACCACAAACATATGTTCCTAACGCAACTATCAAATATGTCCTCATGCAAACTGATCCGAAGGGAAGAAGAGGTAAGTGGATAGTAGATATGTTAGAGTATGATATTGAGATTAAGCTTAACAAATTGATGAAAGGTCAAGGCTTGGAAAAACTCATGGCTGAGTCGAATCTTCATGCTCTAGACATAAATCTCATTGTAGTAATGTCTTATGAGAAGATGGTGGAACACACATTCGGGTATCATAGATGTTTCTCAACTCACCTTGGTATTCTGATACAGTATATGTTCTTCAACATCTTTCTCCTCCGCTTGGAATGTCAAGAACTAAAGGTAGATCACTAAAACTAGAGTCTGCAAAATTCTTCATTTTAGACAGTTCTCTCTATTGGAAAGATCTAGGAGGGGTTCACCTTAATTATTTTGTTGAAGATGAAGCTTTGCAGGTAATGAATGATTTCCATCGAGGAGATTTTGGCGGTCACTTGTTTTGGAAAACAACAGCTAATAAAGTTTTGAAAGCATGATATTATTGTCCATCTTTGTTTTCAGATATGTATAAGACAGTCATGAGCTACCACGAATGTCGAGCTTTCCAGGAAAAAAAGAAGTTCCTTCCTCTTCCTCTGAAGCCGGTTGTAGTAAACACACCTTTCCAGTAGTGGGGGCTTTATTTCATAGAGAAATTCATCCTACATCATCAGCACAACATATATGGATTTTGATGGCTACCGATTGCTTCACGAAGTGGATTGAAGCCATTCCGACAAGGCAAGCTATGGAAACAATAATCATTTAGTTTTTAGAGTCCAATATCTTGTCTCATTTTGGTTTCCTTCACAAGATTATTACAGATAATGCAACAGTGTTTAAGTCAAAGAGAATGATTGAGTTTTGCAACAAATACAATATCACATTGGGTCATTCCATGGTATATTACCAGTAGGGCAATGGACTATCTTAGTCTTCAAATAAATCCTTGGTAAACATTATTAAGAAGATGCTAGAAGCAAACAAAAATAATTGGCATCAAAATCTTGTAAATGCTTTGTGGACCGACAGAGTGAGCAATAAGAAATCAATAGGTACATCACCTTTTGATTTGGTTTATGGTACTGATACAATGTTTCCCACATCCCTTGTAGTCCTGGTAATGAGATTATTGCAGGAAGTAGGTAGTGAAGAAGATGATATTCAATGCCAGATTAATCAAATGATTCACCTTCAGCAAACAAGAGAAGAGGTTTCTCAAGACACTTTCCGGCTGCAAGAGAAGGTAAAGAAGATTTATGACCGCAAAACCAAGGCAAAAAAGTTTTAGCTGGAAGATGTAGTGCTGTGATGGGATGCACGAAATGAAGAAAAGGAAAAGAATGGTAAGTTTGACATTATATGAAAAGGACCATATAAAATATCAGCCTATCGAGGACAAAATGCATTTTTATTAGAGGAAATGGATGGTCAAGAATGCTCAGGAGGACCAGTGAATGGTAGGCTCCTAAAACACTACTATTTCTAATGCAGTTTGCTCAAGTTGCTTCCGTGTCATTGTACATACCAATTTGCTTTCCTTGCAATATTTTAAGTACAATGTCATTTGATCTTGGGGCCTGATGTGAAGGTTATAAAGCTTAAATGATTTGTGCTGAATTTATTTGGTTTTTGAGTCCATTTAGAGTCGGGTGTTAGTTAGTTTTTAGTTTGTATCGAGACATTATTTTTGAAAATTTTCAAAAAAGTTTTCATTCTTTCATTTGTTTTATTGTATTGGCCCAATCATCTATGAACTTGGTGTACAATGTTCTTAACACCTCCAAGGAGCTACCATCCCCAATAAGGCCAATGTTAGTGTCAGTATATGCATACTTCCATCACGGATCAAATCTGCTCTTTTGCATTTTCTTTTTAGGTGTCTCACACTGAAATTTGGATCATTAAATTATGTCATGTTAAAATGCTCCACTAATGGTTGTATTTTTCTAAAAAAATCAAATCTTCCCTCATGAGGTACATTTGTTGACCCATTTCCATGTTGTATTTAGTTGAGGTTTCAAATATGTTACTTTAGGTGTCAAGGCAGTTGTCCTTCCATTAGGTGTTAGGGTTCATTTACAAGGTATTTCCATTAGGTCTTAGCGTGCATTTCCAAAGTCAAAAATCATGACTTCAAGTGTGAATAAAGGGAGCAAAGGTATGAGGATGACCAATAAACAAAGAGTCATTGCCAATAAGTCATGATGATTGTATAAAGATATCTTGTCACTAATGTAATTTTCATCTCAAAAATATTTCTTTGAGATGAAAATAGATTATTTTTAGTTCATTTATATTCTTTTGATGTAATTCAATCCATTTTGTGTAATAAGTCTTCCTAGCTACCCCAAACATTTCTCCTTGCTGCAAGAAAATGAAACCATTGAAAAATAAGTTCAATCCAAGCATCATCCATCTAAAAAGAGACAATGAGGGAAATGTATTAAACAGAGATTTGGAGGGAAGAAGAAAAGGTTCCAAAACATTAGAAAGTGATTTCTTCTAATGAAAAATCGAAATCAATCTCTATATAAGATGTCACACTCCTTTTCCAAACACATCACTCTCATTTGACAAAGAGAAAGAAAAGCATTGAAGGAGAGAGGGAAATTGAGGCTAATTCGTGGCTAAGGAGAAGAGGCGTTGCACACATAGCAGTTCAAGGAGGTGCTCTACCCAGAGGCTATAGTGCTGCGCATAGGAGTGGAGCTCAGCACATAGGGCAGTTTATCTAAGAAAATTTTAAAGACGTTGTGGTAGAGCGAGAGCACTACGCACTTGTATGTGGCACTGCACATAGTGCCAACAAGTGCCAAAACATGCTGTTATCCACTCAAAACATGTTGTTTGCCTTCTATAGCCTATAAAAAAGTAAGCATAATCTCTAAGCTATCCTCCAAGCATTCAATTCATCAGTTTGAAGTTGGTTTGCTATTTCAAAAAATCAAACCCTAATCCCTCCTATACATCCATCCACCCATTCCTTAAAATGATAATCCCCCCTATACATCCCTCCACTCATTCCTTGAAACCCTAATACCTTTTATACATCTCTCCACCTATTCTTTGAACCCTATTCCCTCAAAAAAATCACTCCATATCCATTATTCCCTAATCCTCAAATCAAAATCCTAAACCCTATTTACTAGATACTCCCTATCAAAAAAGAATACCCTCCCTCTCATTTTCATATTATATATATTCCATCCTATACCACATAGGTTCATCTCCCCTTCCGCTATCTCTAATCACCAATACTTACTCCTTCATTACCTTCTCTAGGGTTACACAACTTCAAAATTTCGCAAACATGGACAAGGAGGATAGATATTATGAGGAGGAGGAAAACAGTGATAATGAGAGTTTGGGAGATGACCCTCAGCATCAGAGAAAACCATACAAGGGAGGTAGAATTATTAGGGAGGAACCTGTTGTACCTATGAGATAGTAGTAGGTCAGCTACCAATTCAACAACATCTAAAATAATTGTTTTTGGGTTTTTGGTTTTAGTTTTGGAAGACCAATGAACGAAGACATATGTAGAATTTAAATACTTAATCCTTTGGGTTATATTAATACTTCAGTAAAGGCCTACTATAAAGCTTTACACTATGATATAGATCAAAAATAGTGGTGAGAAGAGGGCAACAAATAATATGATTATCACAGTTTCCAAACTATAAAACAAAACAATCATAATTAGGAAAACCTTCTAAACTATGTTCCAAAGGTTCAAGGAAGTATACTTAAGCTTACATAAGATGTTGATAATTTATTGATTAGTGGGGATTAGCTAAACAGATAGTTCATTAATCCATTCTCTTAATAGATGATCACTTTAGGGGCTTATAGGAGTAAATTGGGACACAATTCTTCCTACCTTGATATCTCTATAATTCATACGCATATGAAGAAAAACACACAGATTGATAACTCGAATAACCTACAGCATAACAAAAACTGTGTAAAACCAGATTCATAATATTTTTCCTTGTATTAAGGTTCCAGAAAGACTGAGTACATCAAGTGTCTAGAAAAGCTTCCTTCAAAGGTGGCTTCTAGGTTCAAATTATAATTAACAGTCAAGACTTAAAAAGCAATGAACAATGAATCTTGAAATTAGAATCTGTAACATCTCGAGAAGGGAGTTATTTATACAGTAATGGAACTAAGGAAATATCCTAAAACTGATTACGATTTATTCTAGGAGAGGAAAAATCTTCATACAAGAAGATAGGGCAGCTACTGAACTGCTTCTTGCTGTCCCTTTTATTCAGGTTGTGCTGGCTTTGCTGTTTGATATTTTCCCCCTTTAAGATACTTACCTGTTTGAAACCTTTATGATTGGTTGATTTCTTCATTTGATCTTTCATCTGATACTCTTTAAACCCTGTAAATATCCTTTGACCCTGCTAAGTAACCTTTACTGTGAATTTCAGGGTTTTTACTGTGTTTTTCAATAGTAAATCCTTCATACTTATCTTTAAACTCTTTTTCTTTGTAAGCCAGGAACGAAAGCTTTACCTACAAAACACAAAAAATGTTAAGAAAAATGAGGGTGACAAAGAAGCTCTTCAATGGCTTTACTGAGCTTGAAATGACATTGGAAGTAGTCCACAGTGTATCGAAAGGTAAAATGATGGTTTTATTGGTCGCAGAGGCTTATGGATTCTTCGCTATGTAAAACAGGCAAAAAATAGAGCAAAATGGTGATTTTCACATTTAAATGGAGAAGCAGCTTTCTTTGGCTATTTTTTCATGATGCAAGAGGTGGTTATGGTTTTCGTCGCATCACTTATAAGGCGTGGGTAGTTTTGGGAGAGGATCATCTGAAATAATATGAGGCTGGCACATAGCAATGGGGGTCAGTGGAATATGACTTTTCAGGTGGGTAATGCTCGTACAAAGAGCCAACGCAAAATTGTCGAGGGCCATTGGATTTGAATGCATTAGATCGGATGATGGCGGAGTGAAAGAGTAGTACGGAGGGGCCCAATGACTAATTATGGCGGTGTGGTACTTTATTATGAGTTAAAACTAAGATTAGTGATTAAATGGAGGTTTAGGATATTTCTTCATTTAAAACATAAAAAGCACTTTAACGAAGAAATCCATTGCAAAAGAGTTATGGCAGACTTGAAATTTTATGAACTCGGGCGAATAAATGTCGTCGAGTCTGGGTTCATCGCATATTGCAGTCGGGGCTAAGCAGAGGAAGGCCCATTGCAAAGGAATGTGATAAGGGCCGAATGCGATATGAAAATAAAACATATATAATACCACATCAAGTTCAGGTTCCCATCGTAATCAGAGATCGCAAACAACAGAGGTTTATTTCAGTGGTAGGACTTGCAACGAGGGACGAATACGATATGGGTATGATTTATAATTTATATTGCGTCGAGTCCATTGCAAACATAGCTCGCAAATGGCAGAGGTTAATGCTTGGGCAAATACTTGTGATGATGCAGATGTGCTATGGCAATGAACTATAATATATGTTGCATTAGGTCCGGGCGCACTACAAACGGAGATTGCAACGGCAGAGGGTAAATGCATGTTGAAAGGGTTTGCAACCTGCTGATGCAATATTTTATTAAATATATATTTTTTATAAGAAACTAAGGATTTTGGGCTATTTAATAAAGGAGTTAATATATATGGGAAAATGGACTTTAGGGTTTTAATACTATACTTATTGTTAATATGAAAATATGAGCGAAAGGAAAAATATACGTGAAAAGGGGAAATATAGGCGGAAAAGGGAAATATAAGTGGAAAGGTGGAAAATACACTAAGTATACTGCTTTTTATAAGTTATTTTCTTTTCATATATGCATCAATACTTAGGGTTAACACCTTTTTGTGGGTTTTTTATGTAAAAGGGGATTTTACAGAGGATTTTCACTTTTCCTAGGTAAAAAGGAATTTAACCTTAGGAAAAAGGGTTTTTGTGGAAAATGAATGAACATGAATGTATGAAGGTAGGAAGGGGAAATTAGTGAATATAGGGATGAATGACGATGATTGGGAAGCTAATTAGTCAATCCTGTAGACCTTCATTTGCTTTGTGTAATTGCCTCATGGACATAAAAACATATCGTAGAACATGATAAATATACATTTTTCCCAATTAGTCATCATACTTATGGAACCTTTCTCTACTTACCCTTTGCTTATACTATCATTTTTTCTTCACTTAATGGGTGAATTTAAGCTAGAAAACCCTTTTCCTTTCCTTTTATTTTACAAATCAAACTATCTAAATCTACCCTTATAACCTCCAAGGGCTTAGATTAAACTGATGAGCACCTTATTATTCTCTACCTAACTACTAATCTGCCAATATTAAACAGTTTGGCCAGATATTTATTATCAAACTATTACATCAAATGTAAAGGATGAAGATGTCAAGATTAAACAGTTTGACTGTCATGGGTTGTGTCATTTAAAACAAGCTACACACAACCATTATTTTGCAGAAAAATAGTAGTGGCATTTAGACTCGCTCACTTACAAAGCTTATTTGTTTTATTTTCTTTCTAACCTAGCATTTCCTTTTTGTCTTTATTGTTTAGGACATCTAACATAACATTTTCTTCGATATGGACACCATCATAAAGATATTTTCACTAACATTTTATTCAATATTGTTATTTCCATACCCTAACTTAACATTTTTTCAAAATAGTTTTATATATTTTTTGGCTAATTTATTCTATCTTATCAAAACCAAATAAATTCTACAACATTGGCTCCATCTGGGGACTGCTTTCTCATGTAGAATGCAATGAACTTGTAGATCCATGTGCCTTCTCTTTGGGCTATGGAGTCCTTGCTATAAAGAAAATCACACTGACATCTTGAAATGTAAAGGAAAACTAGAGTATTTACAATGAAAACTATTTCAACTTCTTGGTATTGAATGTAATGTTTGAGAATCCTTTCATTTATAAGATAAGTGGAATATAGCCCCTCAAGATTCTGCAACACAAAAGTGTTGTTACCCTTCACTTCAGCAATTGCTAAAGGTACAAACCATAGATTCTCAAATTTTCCATGCTTTCTCTTCTCTCCTCTCATGGCATCCCATCTAAGAACTAGATCAACTTCCTTAAAGTCCCTTTCCCTGGCTCTTCTATCAAACAAGGTCTTCATCTTATTTTGATATTTATTCAATTTGTATTGAACATCATCTCTGTTTTCATTATGTTCAATAATCTGATTTATTTTTCTTGAAAATTCATCAGGTTCATCTGTAGAATCCTGTAGGAATTTTAAAACAGGGAAGGCCAAATTGGTAGGTAGAATTGCATCTTTCCCATAGACTAACGCAAATGGAGATTTTCTAGTTGATCTGTTTGGAGCAATTATGTTTGCCCATACTAATAATCAGATGTGAATCCCAGCTCTTCTTACGATTGGCTAGAGTCTCTTTTATTACCTTTACCAGACTTTTGTTTGATGACTCTACAAGTCCATTGGATGTAACAGGATCTGATATTTCTGGAAAAAGTCAATCATTTTAACAGTAGAAAAAGTTGTTGCATTATCAGTAACAATTTGAGTTGGGCAACCATATCTAGATAAGATATTCTCCTCAATAAACTTAACTACTACTGAATCAGTATCATTTCTGACTGGAATTTCTTCAACCCATTTAGTAAAGTAGTCTATTGCAGTGAGGATCCATCTATGTTAATTGCTTGAAGTGGGGTGAATCTCTCAACAAAATCTAATCCCCATTGAGAAAAAGGTATTAAAACTATTAATGGAACAATTGGAAGAGATGTTAATCTTTGTTTACCAGCAAACATTTGGCAAGGAACATAGCCTTTGACCTTTGCCTCTACTTGTAAGAATAGTGTGGGCCAATAAAATCCTCCCCTCACAATCTTTATGCTGTTGCTGTCCAAGCATAATGTCCTCCACAAAATCCTGTATGAAACTAATCAATGACTCCTTGAGTTTCTAATTTTGTTAAACATAATAACAAAATATTCATTGGATCTTTCCAGTATAAATTTGCATTTATAATGCAGTACTTTACTGATTTTAACTTAAGAGTTTTACATTGGGTTTTTGATAATGATGTTGGACACTCAAAATGAATCAAGAAATTTATAATATCTTGATACTAGTTTGACAACAAGAATTTTTCATTAATGTATATAGGAGTGATCTACTCTGAAGGTAGAGGTTCTTGTGGATTCTCCCCTTCTACATGAAAGGAAGGTTCTTGTGTATTCTTACCTTGTATTTCTAAAACAAAATTGATTCCAAGTACTTTGCAGTTCGATTCAGCTAGAAGCTTGGCTAATCCTTGACCTTTTACTAGCTTGGTTGTATTGATAGTTAGATCAAACTCCTGAATTTGAGTGATCCGTCCGCCTCCTTTCCCATCAGTGTCTGCTTGGGTTAGGACAATTTTAACAACACTATTAGGGACATAAGAAGCAATAGGTGAATGTAAGACATACATCCTAAATGATTTCAGGGCTTAAATGATGACATAGGCTTGCTTCTTAATGATTTCATGCTTAAGCTCAACATATCTCATAACATTACTCAAAAATGCTATGGGTTGGTCATGGGAATATTCATTTTTCTGTAATAGAATAACAACAAGGGTTATTTTAAAGGAAAAATAGAAAATACTAAATGGTTTAGTATAATCAGGGTTGGCTAAGGTGGAAGCTTCAGAGATAGCCCTCTTTATTTGTTCAAATGCATGCCTAGAAGTGGGAGTCCATTTGACTTCATGGTCCTTTCAGAGCATGTCAGTTATATCTTTTACAATCTCTACATAATTTGGAATAAACCTCCTTAGAATATTAATCTTGCACAGAAAAGCTTGAATCTCCTTCTTATTTCTAGGTAAGGTCAACGTTTCAATGGAAGATACTCATTTGGGGTCAATTACTACTCCCTCCTTTGAAATTATATGGCCCAACAGTTTTCCTTCTTTGACAGAAAACAAGGACTTCTTAGGGTTCAATGATATTCCAAATTTTCTACAACTGTCAAAAACCTTCATCAAGTGCTTTAAATGTTTCTGATCGGATTTAGAGAAAACAGTTATTTCTTTAAGACAAATAACCAAAAACTTATTTACCTGACCCATAAAGGTTATGTCCATAGCTCTCTGAAATGTTTGTCTAGCATTGGTTAATCCAAATGGCATCCTAGCATACATGAAAGTACCCTAGGGTGTAGTAAAGGTTGTCTTCTCTTTGTCTGCTGTATCAACATTCACCTGATTATAACCTGAAAAACCATCAAGCATAGAAAGTATTTGTGCTCTTAAAACCATTTGAAATAATTGATCCATTGTGGGCAAAGGATAATTATCTTTTAATGATGCTTTGTTCAAATTTCTAAAATCCACACAGAGTCTTATTTCTCTATTTTTCTTTCTAACAGGGACTAGATTTTCAACCCAATTAGAATATCTAAGAGGGAGGATAATCTGAGCATCTAACATTTTCTTAATCTCCCTTTCCATAGTTGGTAGAAGGGATTGATTTGTCCTTCTAAGTTTATGTTGATTAGGTTTTGCTTCTGGTTTCAAAGGAACCTTATGTTTTATTAATGAAGTATCATAATTATTTAGATCAACATAAGTCCAAGCAAAAAGATCCTTCTAATGTTGTAGCAACTTAAGATATTGAGCTTTGATCTCAAGGTCTAGAGATGCACATATTTTGATGTTTTTGATATCTTTAGCAGTTCCAATGTTAATATCTTCTATGTCATCTTCTGAAGAAACTGACTAAGGGTTTCGGAGGACATCATTTTGATCAAAAAATCTTTCTAAAGGAATGAGTTCTTTTGGAATAAAATTATTAGATAATTGAATAATTTCAGGATTAGAAATTTGGGTTTCGAAATCTGAAGTATCATTTCCATCTGCATTTTCATTTATCTCAATTCTGTCTTCATCAATTTGTAGAAATGAAAAATCATCTATTACCTGCAAAAATAATTTCAACTGTTCATCATCTTCAAATATTTGCCAATGTTTCAGATTATTTGGGATACATGGCCTATATTTGACTTGTATCTAATAGAGTACATCAGTATGATCAAGAATTTTAAAAGAGCTAGCAAAGACAGCTAAGGCAACTGCATGAATATTCTGATCTCTGGGAATATAAGTCAAATTAAAAGCATCAAATATGTTTTCAACTGAATCCCATACCTGATTTTGGTCTGACCTAAGTCTAGGGTGGTTGGTCTCGCAAGAATTTCTTACTTGCTTAACAATAAGTTCTAAATCAGTAAAAACACTTAAGTTTTTAACTTTCAAGATTTTGGCTAATTGCAATCCTAAAAGGAAAGCTTCAAATTCAACCACATTATTTGTAACGTCAAAGTCTAATTTACATGATTGAGTTATATTTTCTTTTTTAGGTGAAATTAAAACTACTCCAGCGCCTGCCCCAGTATTCATGCAAGAGCCATCAAAGAATAGTTTCCAAATATCAGTTTGGCTTCGTTTAGTGCTTTCAACTACCTCTTCAATTTTGACTTGAGTTTTATGTTGGTTTGAAGTGAGTTCAAAACAACCAAAGTCTTGATCTATTGCATTAATTGGATGGTTCCTTGGTTGGTCAGTCTTACAAATAGTATGTACAAATCTTACCTCTCTATATAATCTTAATTTCTCTCCTCCATAAATAGGAAAAGTAGCATATGACATATCCATCTGTATAGTTCCCCCTAATTTGGCATAAAAAGACCTAGAAATGAGCATTCCAAATTTGGGAGGGGTAATTGTGACGAAAATGTCAAGTACTACACTTTTCACTGGAATTTGGGCAAGGGTAACCATTAGATCCTTGACCAATCCTAAACAGGGCACCCTTTTAGAATCAAAGGTGTTTAGGCCATAGTCGGATTTAGTTATGTCGAGTTTCAAATGGTCCATGATAGATTTTGGCATAAGGTTGTCTGATGCCCCTAAATCAAGCATACAATTAAAAAACATGGAATCATCTGCTTTAAGAGTTACATAGAAAGGAGGCACTATCTCATCTATCATGTCTAAACTAGGGCCAAAAACTATTGTTGGTTTTTCATGTTGTGGACTTATGACATCACCTTCAACATCATCTGAGGTATTTTGTATCCATTTTGAGACTTGGATTTTGTATCTAGGGTTTTTGGAAAGTTGTGATAGTGGAATTGGGATCTTAACCCTTTCTAATTCTTTTTCAACACTAAATGTAGTCAAAATGTTTTTACTAGTTTGGGTAGTATCACTTGACTAATCTAAGGGCTAAATAAGAGTTGTTTGAGCTTTAGTAGTTTTGGTATGTGGTTCAATTATTGGAGTTTCCTTTAGAGGTCTCCCAAGACTAGGCCTGAGCCTAATATCATACCTCTTGTTTAATTTTGCAATTAAAAATTTAGAGAAAGCATTATAATTAGAAACTTGTGAAGCTCCCTGATCTTCTTGAACCTGATTTTGTTGTGAGAGAGGAATGATGGTTGTTTGATTGGAAGAAGAATCCATAGTATTAATATCTTCAGTAATTGTCATAGTATTATGATCAGGTTCTTGGTCATCTATCAACAGAGGAGTAGGAACCTATTGATCATTGTTAGGTCTCTCAAGGATTTGTAGTGGTGGATTTCTTTTATAGTGACCTTGATTTTGGTTTTGGGGTCTAGCAACTGTTTGTTGTATTGTTCTAGGTTGGGTCTCAATATTTTAAATCCTATTTGATAGGTTTCTAAGAAGAGATGTTATTTCATCTATTTTTTAGTGTTCCGATTTAATCTTAGGGAAAGTAGAGGCTTCTTGAACATATTTGAGTTTTCTTTGGGCCTTTTCTTCCTTAAGTTTTAAAGAAGTTGAGGCTGTCTTATTTGCTTCTGCTTCTATAGTGTTTGTTTGCATATTTTCAAGGGTTCTTGAAGTCCTCTCTCAGAGCATAACAACAAAGTCATCATCAAAAGCTTTGGAGAATCTAGACCTAGTTGCTCCTACATGGGTCTTATAATCAGCAGGCATTTTGTGGTAGAGTTTCTTGAATCTTTTGATAAAATATGATACTGGTTCATCGAGGTTCCTTTTAAGCTCTTCAAATTCTATGACAAAGAAAAGAGGATCCTTTTTCACACCCCATTGACTTTTAAATATGGTTGTAATCTCCTCCAAATTTCTAATGGAAGTTGTTGGTAACTGCCTAAACCAAATCCTCACATTTTGTTCAAGTGACTGTACAAGCAATCTTATATAAATGTTTTCTTATTCAATATTCAAGTTGTCTACAAAGTCTAGGAAAGCTTGAAGATGGTCTTCAGTTGAGGGACCAGTTTCTCCATTGTACTTGCGAAGGTATTTTAAGTATCCAGCGGGGAATCCATCAAGGTTATTAGGTAAGACTAAGGCAGCATATCTAGCCTATACAATAGGTCAGAAAGCCATGACAGCAAGTGGTGTATGAGGTGCTTCTGTGGATGTAGAAGATGAAGAAGAGGTAGAGGAAGAAGATGGTGATTCAGTGGTTGATGGACTAGTTGGAGGTGAAGGAAGAGATGAAGGAGGAGATCTCCCGAAGGACTTCAAAGGAGTCCTAAGAACTAATTTTGGAACTTGTAAAGGAATACCTTCTTTTGTTTCAAAGAGAGGATTGGAATATATGGAGAAGGTCTCCTCCAATTATTTAGAAGAAGAAGCTTGACGTCGGCCAAAAATGGAAGGAAAATGATAGGTGGTAGGGGATATGAAATCTCTGGGTTTATATTCTAGTAGATTGACACCCAAATCAAATTCAGTTTTAGGTGCTCTTGGTGGTAGTGTGTGTATTGGATGAGATTCTAATGAATGAATAAGGTAGGCTGACTTAAAATCAACTCCTTTATCTAGAAGTTCAGGAACCCTAGGTGATAAATAGGAGTAATCAGGATCAGCTAGGATATTACTAAAGGGTCTAATGATTCTAATTCTTCAGACTGTAGGAATAAAGAGGAAGAAGATGAAGTTGGTGTCCCCTTTTAGAACTGGATTTTCTGAAAAACCTTTCAGGATCTGACAAAGGTTTAACTATGTCAGTTTTTCAATGAGATATGGGATATTTATAAGATGCCAACATGGGAGTGTGGAGTCAACTAGGTGAATGATTTTAAAATTTCTAAATCCTTTAACCAACTTTAAAGGAAAATAATGAATGAATTTCGTTGTCCCAAGGGAAACTTAAATGAAATTCGAATCCCCAGTAACGGTGCTAGTCTGATGTTGTACTCTGAGATAGTAGTAGGTCAACTACCAATGCTAAAGAATCTAAAATTATTGTTTTCAGGTTTTTGGTTTTAGTTTTGGAAGACCAATGAATGAAGACAAATGTAGAATTTAAATACTTAATCCTTTGGTTTATATTAATACTTCAGCAAAGCACTGCTATAAAGCTTTACACAGTGATATAGATCAAAAATAGTGGTGAGAAGAAGACGACAAATAACATGATTATCACAATTTCCAAACTGTAAAACAAAACAATCATAAGTAGGAAAACCTTCTAAAGTATGTTCCAAAGGTTCAAGGCAATATACTTAAGCTTACATAAGATGCTGATGATTTATTGATTATAGGGGATTAGCTAAACAGACAATTCATTAATCCATTCTCTTAATAGATTACCACTTCAGGAGCTTATAGGAATAAATTGAGACACAATTATTCCTACCTGGATATCTCTATAAGTCATAAGCATATGAAGAAAAACATAATGATTGACAATTGGAAAAACCTATAGGATAAGACAAACTTTGTAAAACCAGATTCAAAATCCTCTGCTTTGTATTAAGGTTCCAGAAATATTGAGTACATCAAGTGTTTAGAAAAGCTTCCTTCAAAGGTGGCTTCCAAGTTCAAAGTATAATTAATAGTCATGACTTAACAAGCAATGAACAATGAATCTTGATCTTCGAACCCATAACATATCCAGAAGAGAGTTATTTATACAATAATGAAACTAAGGAAATATCCTAAAACTGATTAAAATTTATTCTCGGAAAGGAAAGATCTTCATACAAGAAGATAGGGGTAGTTGTTGAACTACTTCTTGCTATCCCTTTTATTTAGGTTGTGTTGGCTTTGTGATTTGATATGTTCTCCCTTTAAGTTGCTTAATTGTTTTAATCCTTTATGCTTGGTTGATTTCTTCATTTGATCTTTCATCTTATACTCTTTAAACTCTATAAATATCCTTTGACCCTGCTGAGTAAACTTTAATATGAATTTTAGGGTTTTTACTATGTTTTTCAATAGTAAATCCTTCATACCTATCTTCAAACTATATACTGGCTTTTTCTTTGTAAGCCAGGAATAGAAGCTTTACCTGCAAAACACATAAACTATTAAGAAAAACAAGTGTGACATAGGAGGTCTTCAATGGATTTACTAAGCTTGAAAGGACATTGGAAGGAGTCCAGAGCATATCGGATAGTAAAATGATGGTTTTATTGGTCGCAGAGGCTTATGGAGGCTTCACTGTGTAAAATAGGCAAAACAAAGCAAAATGGCGATTTTCACGTTTAAACAGAGAAACAACTTTCTTTGGATATTTTGTCATTTTGCGAGAGGCGGTTTTGGGAGAGGGTAACCTAAAATAATATGAGCCCGACACATAGCAATGGGGGTCAGTGGAATACCACTTTTTGGGTGGGTAACGCTCATATAGAGATCCAACCCGAAATTGCCGAGAGCCATTGGATTTGAATGCATTAGATCGGATGGTGGTAGAGTGAAATAATAGTACAAAGGGGCCCAACGACTAATTACGCCAATTTTGTGCTTTATTATGAGTTAAAACTGAGATTAGATGTTAAATGAAGGTTTAGGATATTTCTTCATTTAAAACATAAAAAACATTTTAATGAAGAAATCCATCGCAAAATAGATATGGCGGCCTTGAAATTCTATGAGCTTGAGCGAATAAATGTCATAGGGTCTGGGTTCATTGCATATTGCAATCGAGAATAAGCAGAGTGTTATAGACATTTTTGGGCACTTCAACCCCAATCATGAATGTCCATAAACTGAGGGCTCCTAAGTCCCTAAAATTGTTGCTTCACTGCCTAAAGGAACAAGGTCAGCTAATTACATCATCTCCAAGAAGTTCTCCACTAAAAAATGCTCAGAAAGGGTCAAAACTGGACCATACTGAATACCCAGTGCAGAGGGTGCGATGCATATCACCTTCCTAGTGTAAAGGGTGCAATGCATATTGAATGGCCCCTCTGTAGGGTGTGATGGTCGGGAATGGACAAATGGCAGGAGCAATTTGCGAGGTGGAAGATAATGGAATCTTCCAGAAGCTTCCCCTCTGACACTTGCCTCCTTGTTTTCGACCAGGGATGAGTAAGAGATCATCATTCTCCAAGTGGAATCAAGAACTATTAGAGAGAAGACACTAAACAAGACCCCAGAGGATGAATCACCCCCCTACAATCATCTATATATAGATCCCTCATCACAGAGATCGGGAGGTTGGAATCTTGTATCTTGAAGAGAAATGTTGTTGGTTTTCCGGTGTAACTTCATAGTGTTGGGTGATCTGAGCTTTACTTGAGGTGAAGAAGGGCTTTATTGCTAGAGGATTATGCTGGGTTAGAACATATGGTTGTAATCCTCTTGCTACTTTTTATCTTAATAAAGCTATTCAAGTTTTCCTCCATATTCTTGTATGTTTGCTCATATATGCATTTGTATGGTTAACACATAATTGGTCCTGTGTTATTTATGAATATAGATCTTTTTTCTTTGATAGTAGTATGTTGCTTTGATTCCACAGGTGCTCTTTGAAGCTAGGTAGATGAAGAAGAAGCGGCCAAGGCCTATCAGGAAGGAGAGGAATCAAGCAAGGGAACTAAGCGCAAGACTAAGGTTGCTGCCGTTTGTTCCACTCTTATCTATTTTCATAAAGGAAAGAAAAAGTAGACTTTACTTGTTTGTTTCTAAGATAGCTACCAGTCTTAGTGGGAATAGTAGCATCCAAGTGGACACTATTCCTGGCAACACGGAGGAAGGCCCATCGCAAAGGAATGCGATGAGGGCTAGACGCGATATGAAAATAAAATATATATAATACCAAGTTGGGTCTGGGTTCGCATCGCAATCGGGGATCACAAACAGCAGAGGTTTATTGCTTTAGTGAGACTTACAATGAGGGGTAGACGTGATATGAGTATGAATTATAATGTATATTATGTCAGGTTTATCGCAATCGGAGATCACAAATGGCGAAGGTTAATGCCCAGAGGGAGACTTGTGATGATGCATATGTGATATGGAAGTGAACTATAATATATGTTGCGTTGGGTCCGGACCCATCGCAATCAGAGATTGCAATAGCGGAGGGTAAATGCATGTTGAAAGGGCCTATGACCCGTCGATGCGATATTTTATTAAATATATAGTTCTTATAATAAACTAAGGCTTTTGGGGTATTTAATAATGAATTTAATATATATGGAAAAAGGCACTTTAGGGGTTTAATATTATAGTTAGCGTTAATACGAAAATATGAGCAGAAGGAAAAATATACGTGAAAAGGGGAAATATAGGCAGAAAAGGGAAATATAAGCAGAAAGGGTGAAAATACATTAAGTATAATGCTTTTTATAAGTTATTTTCTTTTCATATATGCATCAATACTTTGGGTAAACACCTTTGTGTGGGTTTTTTGTGTAAAAGGGGATTTTACATGGGATTTTCACTTTTCCTAGGTAAAAAGGAATTTAACCTTAGGAAAAGTGGTTTTTGTGGAAAGTGAATGAATATGAATGTATGAAGGTAGGAAGGGGAAATTAGTGAATATAGGGATGAATGAGGATGAATGGGAAGTTAATTAGTTGATCCTGTAGAACTTCATTTTCTTTGTGTAATTACGTCATGGACATAAAAGCATATGCTAATGTTGGGTGTGGAGCATGATTATTTAGCGGTCTTTGTTTCAGCCAGACGTATACCCTGGGAAGTTTGTATAGCCATTGTAAAAGTATAGTAATTTCTAGTAAATATGGGTCGTTCATGAGACAGATGATCTGGCGGTAGAACTTATGTTTAGTTCAGGTTTTTTTACCCTAGAAGACAACCCCTATCTTTGTATGAGGGCATTGTATTGAGCCTATGTAATAGATGTGCATTCTCTGAGCAAGAAATAGAGAGGCAAGAATGTGAGAGAAAATAGAGGATATTACAGTGGATCTCCTGTAGGTTGTGTCTCTTCATTTTGTTGGATAATAAAAAGGAAGGACTGGCCATTCGGGGTGGACATAGCCCAAACTAGGTGAACCACATATATCTGTGTCTCTTTGGTTTTATGTGTTTGTGTATTTCTACATATTATATGTCTTTCATTTCTCTATCATATATAATATTTTTCTAACAACTGGTATCAGAGCGGTGAAGGCTCACTTGGCCGGATTGGCTAGGTATTTTGGCCAATAGTAATGAGATCTTATTGTGATGGGTTTTCCCTCAGATTTGGGGTTTTCCTAGAGAAATGTTTCTATTTATTTGTTTATGGTTGTTGTTGTGCTTTGTTCCTATGGTAAATCTCCATGTTTAATTTAAGATTTGCAATAAATTTTCTTAATAATCGGTATCAGAGCCAAAGCTAGAAGGACATTTTTTTGTTGAAAGGGTTTGTATTGACCTGGTGAATGAAGGGGATGTGGCTTTCATTGGATCTAGACCAAGACCAAAATGATTTTGTTGTATATATGGTTTCGTTGCTGTGATGTAAGGTTTAATTGTGGACAAATATGCATCTGAAGGTGCTGGATCAATATAGATCTAGTTCGATCTGCATTTGAAGAAGGTAGATCTCATCGAATCTGGTGGCCAAGATGTCAACCGTAAAGGACTTCATGGCCAACGTGATGAGCCAGAATAACTAATTATTGGATCCCATTTAATGGCAGTGTAGAAAGTCAACGCTCCCCATGTGTTTTGTGTTTCGTGGCATGTGCTTAAATCTAGTGATGTTTTTGTTTACTAACACCTAACACCTATAGGTTTTGGTGTAACAGTAATTGTGACTCCAATAAGTGGTATCAGAGCTAGAGGTATCAAGTTCAAAACATGTTGGACTCACATTGGTGGGGCGATTGTTGGCTTCCCGTTAATGGTGGTGTAGAAAGTCAACGCTCCCTGTGTCTTTCATGTTTCGTGGCATGTGCTTAAATCTAGCGATGTGTCTATTTACTAACATCTAACACCTGGAGGTTTTGGTGTAATGGCAATTGCGACTCCAACAGGTAAGGAATGATAAATATACATTTTTCCCAATCAATCATCATACTTTTGCAACCTTTCTCTACTTACCCTTTGCTTAACCTATCATTTTTTCTTCACATAATGGGTGCATTTAAGCTAGCAAACCCTTTTCCTTTCCTTTTATTTTACAAAACAAACTATCTAAATCTATCCATATAACCTCCAAGCGTTCAGATTAAACTGATGAGCACCTTATTATTCTCTACCTAACTATTGATCTGCCAAGATTAAACAATTTGGCTAGATCTTTTATCTCTAACTATAACATCAAATTTAAAGCATGAAGCAGTCAAGATTAAACAGTTTGACCGTCATGGGTTGTGGCATTTAAAACAAGCCACACACAACCATTATTTTATAGAAAAATAGTAGTGGCATTTAGACTTGCTCACTTTCAAAGCTTATTTGTTTTCTTTTATTTCTAACCTAGCATTTTCTTTTTGTCTTTATTTTTTAGGACATCTAACCTAACATTTTCTTTCACATGGACATCATCATCAAGATGTTTTCACTAACATTTTATTGAATATTGTTATGTCCATTTCCTAACTTAACATTTTTTCAAAATATTTTTATGTTTTTTTTGACTAATTTATTCTATCTTATTAAAACCAAAAAATTCTACAATATAACCATCAAACATCAAAGAGTTACATGCTTCTCATATGACTATCACATGTTACAGGCATCTAGGGTGGTATGAGTTTTGTGAGCAGATGGAAAGAGTTCAGCACCATCCTGAGCTAGCCAAGCTTTTTGTAGCTAATCTCCATGATAACATGGTAACTCTTGGCAGGGTGACATTTACAGTTTCATCCTCCATCATTCCTGATGCTACAAGGATTCCAAATGTGGGGGAGAAATGGTATAAGGCATAAGATTTGGATGAGAATTACTATGAGCCATACATCAAATCTAAGTACAAAAATGAAAAGAAGAGGACCTTTCCTTTCAAGTTTCTTGAAGACAAATATGCCCCTATGATGAGGATCATTATGTAATATTTCACATATGAGGGAAACTTTTCTAGATTGTACACCTATCAGATTAGGCTTCTTATTCATTTTACGAGACTGAGAATGTTGAGCATCCCTTATTTCTTATTCAGCAACATTGAGAAGATGACCTACATTGTACAAGAAAAGCCATACCCCTAGCACATGGGTAGTCTCTATCACTATTCCCTGATCAAGATGATTGTGCTACATCATCTCAACCTCCTTAACATCTTCAAGGGTCCTCAGATTCCTCCACTGGTGTCTCAAGAAGGAGAAATACCTTCTAGTAGTGCCAAAGTAAAGAAAGGTGAGATGGTTAAAGAGACTAAAGCTTTTGAGGAGCCAGAATCCTACATGACATATCAGAGAGGGGCTAGAAAGTTGTTTACAACAGATTGGCAAGTGTTTACTACACTTGATGTGGAAGGGCCTTGCCTTCTTCATCAACTCATAGGCAAATGATTGTTCCACAAAATGTGGAAGGGGATTTTCCTTCTTCATTGACACAATAGGTACAAAAGATGCAGTAGCTACATAAAGGAAAGGAAAAGATGTAGGAGGAAAGCCATGATGATGAGGAGGAAAGGGATTTTGATTTGATGGAAGATGATGAACCATAACAGCCATAGATCCATCATGGTATTGAGATAGTTGACGTGGAGGCCCAAGATGAGGCAACAAATGAAA
Organism: Pinus taeda; assembly: GCA_000404065.3. Taxonomy (NCBI): domain Eukaryota; kingdom Viridiplantae; phylum Streptophyta; class Pinopsida; order Pinales; family Pinaceae; genus Pinus; species Pinus taeda. The sequence continues at coordinate 169,023 of APFE030083245.1, forward strand.
ACATAACCATATGGGAAGAAGATGTAGAGATCCAAGCACTAATGGACAACTTGGTGAGAGCTAAGTATGCCATTTTATACCCTCAACAAGAGAACAAGAAAGTAAGTGAAAAACAAGTCATCATGAGGCTAGAACTTCTCAAAGCAAAGAGGCAAAGTGACAAGGTCAAATCAACAATGAAAGAGGAAGAAACATCAGCTACCTTGACTACAAAACAAAGAATTGAGGAGGATAGAGAAACTTGGCTTGACAGGGTAAATTTGTATTTGGAGAAGCTACTACAAAAGGCCAATAGGGACAACCAAATCATGAGGCACATGGCTCGCCATTACATGACCTAGAACAAGATTTGCAACATAAGGTTCAAGCGAATGAAAAAAAATCTAAAACAAGCACTCAAAGGAAAAAATGAGGATGATAGTCAAGTTTTGAAGAATTTTTTCCTTTTGAAGAATTTGGCAATTTTTGACACATTAGTTTTGGCTCAATGGCGTTGCACTTTTCCTAGGGGAATTCAATGAGGGAATGGTCAGAATTTTTGGATTTGGAATGATGAGTACATGAACCCTGAGCATTTTCTAAGATTTCACAGCAGAAATGGTCAAGAAAAAGGTCAAAAAATACCTAGAAAATGACCTTTTTGCCCTTCTTGGACACACAGAAACAGTCTTGGTAGAATCCATTTTTTAGGGGTCGAATGAGCTTCCAATGAATAAATTCAAGATTTTATAGAAATAAGACTTGAAGATCTTTCCAATGACCTATAATGAACTCAATTTGGACATCGGGAAGTCCTCCAAAATGGACCTACAAAAAGTTTTATGCATAGGGCTTGGGCACCGCGCATAGGGAAAAAATTGTGCCGAGTGTCCATTTCACTGTGCCTTGAATGTAATTTTGGGTTTCCTCTCATATATGGTGTTTTATTGATGTAAATAATGACTAGGCACGTAAATATGATGGATAATAAGTATTATAAGGTAGATTCATTAGATTAAAAGTTATCTTGAGGACAAATGAATCAATTTCCTCACTTTTAGAGGCAAGCTATTAGGATGCCTAGATTCTAGTTTCTTGTTCAGTTTTGGTTAGATTATCTCCTCATCTTAGTGATTCGACCACTGAGGATGGGAGGAGGTTGAATCATTGTCTATATCTTCTTCTTATTTCTCATTATAAAGGTTTTGACTCACTGTTATGCTTAGGTTTTGATAGACATAATTTTGTAACATATATAGCAAGAGATTAATAAAAAATTGCAGCAATTTCTTTGGGATCCATGTGGTATGATGCTCAGTTCATTTTTTCTTATGTTTTCATCTTTTAAAAGGTATTTTTGACTCCATTTTATCACTTCATACTCTTTATGTGAATGTATACAAGTATGAAAGGTAGAATCCATAACCTTTATGCTCTGCTTTGGGTAGACATTTCACAGTCTATGTTTTCTTTAGTTTAGTAAGAATCCATGTTTCTTACATCCTCTTTCTAGCTCCATACCTCTCTTGAATCACCTCACCCATAAAAACCCTAGAGTGTTGGGCTTCGTGCCTACCTTGCCCCATTGAAACCCTGCAATTTTGACCTAATTTCGTCACCCTAACTAGTTTGGCTCCTCTTGATCCAGCAAAACTCTTCAAAATCAAATAAAACCTTGTGCTACTATACCTAGTTTAATATAATTTTATTGATCCAATCATCTTGGCTGATATCCTTATGGAGAGAGCCGTCACCTAGCCTAGTAGGGGTAGCTACTTGGCTAAGCGTGCTTTGTGGTTACCCTGGCATTGCCTTCCTTCAGCCTGAGGTTCAATCCAGGTGTTTACACACTCATTCTTTGTTATCAAGAATTGAACACTCGAGATGAAGGTGTTATCATATGTTCTAGTAGCATCAACCAATGTTGTTGGATGCTTGTGCACATCAGATATGATCACTTGATTTTCGAACTATGCAGGAGATGTGTGGACATCTGGAATAGGAACTCTAGGCAAATGCACAACTTTGTGTTGCGACTCATCTAAAGATATGTTACGCATCTCTTCTTCTAGATGGTCTTCAAGGATGTTTGAGTCTCCTTGGCTACTTGGCACTTTCTCTACTTCCAGATCTGGTGAAGCCAGTAGGGTGACCTCTTGGTTATGAGGCATGAGGTCAATATCATGTTTGAATTCTAGTTGTACCACATTCGTATCCATATTCTCTAGCATCTGTTCAATCTCTTGAGCTAAGTAGTGCTCCTGCAACTACTCACCCTGTCTACATTATGCTAGCTTCTCGGGTGAGTCTATAACCTATATGGGTGCAGTTTCCTTAATCTGCATGTTGTGCCTCCTATTGTATATGTCCACGTTGCACTTCCTTCTCTCTTTTGTGTAGCTCATGTTCTTCCTAGAGTTGTTTCTCCAACTCTTGCAACTCCTTTCTTGTTTCCTCCATCCTTCGTTTATCTCTTTGTCTTGACACTTTCCTCCTGTTGTGTTGTCACCTCTTAGCCTCAATATCCAAAATTTCTTTCATCAGAAGATGATCTGCATTGTACTTGCAGATTTGTTTTTCCTCTACATTGTCAACAACCTTTCTCTTCCGTCTTCGAAGTATAGGTCTGCTACCCTCTACTACTAATGATGGTGCTCTTTGAGATGCTACTTTGCTAACCATTCCATAGCTATGTCAACTGGTTCATTGAGCATGGAGAAGTTGTGAAAATATCTCCATGGGTCTTCCTCAAGACAATGACACGCCCCACGGATCCAAGAAAATTTCACCCTCATGGAGTGGTCCTTTCCAAACAGATGCAGGTCATATAAATTGAAACTTCTGGTGTCGAAATTAAATATTTCGAACTCCTCTATCTCAGCATCAACATTCTTGAGATTTCGTATCCCATACAACTTGATCCATAAAGGAATATAGGGCCAAGGTGCCTTCTTCCTCTTGTGCAGTCTACCTGACAACCCTATGAAGATGTGATACGGCACTTCTTGCATGACAAGCTTGTCCATGGAAAACTTCGGTAAAACATGCAGAGTCTTCTTCGCGATGTAAATCTGTATGAATGTGTCAAGGGTGACGCATACCATTCTGCTATGTCTATCAATTACTTCATTTTTGCCTATTACATGCAAGGTGGATCTTGCTCAAAGGTCATTTTATACATTGGGGTGACAAAGTCATCTAACAACTATGTGATGACTCCGTGAAAGTTTCATTTGGACAACATGTAGAAATTCCCACTGTAGATCAACAGATTATGAAATAGACTAAAGCAAAATATAAGACCTACTTCTACAATAAGCTATGTTGAAACTTAATCAATTTGAGCACGATCAATGAGAACACATATAACTGAGAATGAATAAGAAATCACACATAACTAGAGAAGAAATAATCCAGGGAAAGCCTCAGCCTAAAATCCCAATCTCTATATTATCATACAAGTGGAAATCTTGTTCAAGTTACAAAAAGAATCAGCTCTCAAGCTATCCTGCTTTCTCTGCAATCAAACAATACAACTCACAGACTGAATAGACAATGTATATGTCCTATTCAAGCCCTCCAAGCCTCCTATAACCTTGCACAATTTTTTTTGGGATCCATTGAAGCCACATGCAGTAATTGGCCTCATCACACTCACGAAACCTGAAGAACTAAATGTGCAATCCTCAAGGAAAGAATTCCTTCTGCATGCAAGGGATATTCACAATGGAATATTCTATCAATTGATAGTACATACCCCTCCATTTGATCCCAGCTGGGTCTCTGTATGAACTGACATGCATGAGTTATGTATGAGAAAATATTTAGTTATCTGAAGTGTAGTAGTTACATGCATGCATGCATTAACTAACTGAACTCACAATTAATTCAACAAACTATTTGAATTAATCTAACTGGACTTGACATAGTTAACTAAGTCATCTAATTACAACTCATCATTATCTCTTTAATTGATGGATACATTCCTCAATTAATGGAGAAATTATTGCATGTCCCCACATAGACTTCATGTTTGATTTTCTACAGCTAATTAACTCATGGTGAATCAATCAATTATTTTACAAGTAGCAGCTAAGATCAAATTCGAATTTTACTTCTCTATTTTAGTTCAGGGACTAACTAAAATAGGAAGGTATGCCGAAATGTTATTTATAATACTACTAAATTTAGCACTTCTATATTTAGCATTTCTTGTTGCTATTTTCAACACTCCCTCTGAACAAGAAAGGGATTATCGGTAACCCCAATCCTGTCTTTGTGGAAATCAAACTTGCATTTTGGCAATACCTTAGTCAAAATATCAGCATCCTGTTCCTTGGTCAAAAGATACCACAACAACATGATCCTCCTGACCACACAATCTCGAAGATGGTGATACTAGATATCAATGTGCTGGACCTGTCATGAAAAACTAGATTCTCAAAGACTTTGATGCAACTCTGATTATCACAGTAGATCACTATAGGATCCATCCTCTGACCAAACATTCCAACTAGAATCTTCTGCATCGAAATGGCCTAACATGCAGTTTGACTAATAGCCATGTATTCAGACTCTACTGAGCTATGTGCAACTGATATCTGTTTCCTACTATACCAGGAAACTGTGGCTAAACCAAGGTTGAAGATTCCTCCAGAAGTGCTCCTTCGGTTTGATGGACTTCCTGCCCAATTCACATTTGTGAAGCCCTAAAGCTTCACTCCCTCTATTCATGTATACCACAAACCAAACTGAGATGTGCCTCTGAGGTATCTCAGCACATGCTTCTATGCCTTCCAAAACAACTTGGTAGGATGAACCATAGCTTGACCCAACTGGTTCACTGCAAATCATAAGTTGGATCATGTGTTCACTAGATACATAAGTGAACCCACCAGTTATCGATAAACAATAACAGCTACTACCTCACCTTAAGTAGCATCCTCCTTCCTCTAGTTCCCAGCTAGAGGAGTCTACATGGACTGGCACTTCTCCATGTGAAATCACTTTCTTATCTCATTGGAATACTTGCCTTGAGACACAAATATTTCACCATCTTTCTACCACACCTCCATGCCTAGAAATTAGTGCATAAGACCCATGTCTTTCATTTCAAACTGTCTTGCAAGGTCCTCCTTGCGAGACTTTATTAGCTAATCATCACCTCTCCAACCTTGCAAGACTTTATTAGCTAATCATCACCTGTCAAAATCAGATCATCGACATAAAGGACAATGATCAATGGTTTACCTTCTACCATGATGTGGTAAAGGTTCACATCTACTTCACTCTTGGTGAAGCCCAACCCGGTGAAATAGTTGTCAATCTTGGTGTACCAAGCATGAGGTGCTTGCTTCAGCCCGTAGAAAGCCCTCCTGAGTCAGCACACATGTGACTCACGATCGAAGGTCTTGAAACCCTCTGGATGCTCAATGTACACCTCCTCCTCAATGTTCCCATTGAGGAATGTTGTCCTCATGTCCATCTGGTGGATCTTCCAGCCCATCTGAGCTAATAGTTCCAACATCGATCTAATCAATGAGTGCCTTGCTACAGGAGCAAAAGTCTCATCATAGTTGATCCCCTTGACCTGTGAGAAACCTCGGGCAACAAACCTTGCCTTATGTTTCTCAACACTACCATCAGTTGCGTGCTTTACCTTGTAAATCCATCTAGAACTCACCACTGACTTACCCTGATGTCTTGGGACAACATCCCACAAACTGTTCTGAATGCTAGAGTCGCACCCCTCTACTATTGCATCAAACAAAACTGGTTGTTGCACTACCTCCTCGAATGAAGAAGGTTCAATATCTACAAACTCCCCAACCAAGGCCATGTACCTAGTGTACCACTTGGGTGACCTCCTCTATCTATGCTAAGAATATGGTTGTCCCACATTCTCTCATGCATCCAGCAAAACCTGTCAACTTCCCTTGAGTGTTTCCACCCATCTGTAGAAGTCTCAGCATGAGTGGATATCACAACTCTCAGTTCCTCTACATGCATTTTATCTGGATGAATCTGAGGCATGTCCTCCTTGGGAACTAAAATTTCCTCCTCTACATGCAACTTGAGCACCCTCTCAAGTGATAATCGCATGGCTTTCTGCTCATCGAACTTCAAATCCATGTGCACCACTATCCTCTGAGTGGAAGGCAAGTACACCCGATAGTTGTGGGGTGTATCTACGTACCCCATAAGTATTCCCAACTCAGTTATTGGGTCTAGCTTCTTCCTAGCATCTTTCGTCACATGACAGTAAATAGATGATCCAAAGATTCAATAATGACTCACATCTGGTTGCTTCTGGGAAAAGCCCTCAATAGGTGTCTTCATTCCCAGTATACGGTGTGGGCTTCTGTTCTGCAATTATACTGCTATATTTCATGCCTCAGCCCACAAATGCAGTGGTAGGCTTTGGTCGTGCAACATCGCTTAAGTTGCTCCGACAATTGATCTGTTCTTCCTTTTGATCACCCCATTCTGCTATGGGTTATGGGGTGCCGTCAACTCTCATTTAATTCCTTCTACAGCGCAGAAGTGTTTAAACTATTGGGAGACATACTCTGCACCATTGTTTCTATGCAAGGATTTTATTTGATTTCCAGATTCTTTCACTGCCAAGGATTTAAACTCGCAAAACCTCAAGAAGGTCTGATCCTTATTTTTTATAAAGTAGATCTAGCATCTATGAAAAAAATCATCAATAAAAATAACATAGTACCTTTGTTTAGTGGTGGAGGTTGTAGTGAATGGTCCACAAACATCTGAGTGAACTCGCTCTAGGATTGCTCTGGCTCTATTGTCTCGATCCAAAAAGGAATATTTCACATACTTACCCAAGGTACAACCTTTGCATGTATTCATCTGCTCAAGTTTTCCCTTGGGTAATCTGGTAGAAATCTGCTACATGATCTTCAGGGCTCGATGGTGCAAGTGGCCTAGTCTCTATGCCATAGCTCACAATATCTTGGCTCCGCACCATCTCATCTCTGGAAATACATGTAGCACAGTCATCTACCTCCAACTTGTAGATATTCTTTACTCGAATCCCAATTTTCTTTGTCTGTCCAGTACCGATATGCCACAGGAATACCTTTCCTTTACTAAAGGCTACATCGTAGCCTTTATCTTCTAGCATAGCCACAAATTCAAGATTCTTCTTTAGACCTTGTAAATACTTTACATCAGTTAGGGGTAGGGGAGCTCCATGCTACCTCTAAAACACAACTGTAACTTCACCTAAAACAAGGTACTTTCCATCATCGCCCATCTCGATCCGCAACTAGAGATCCTTCTCCTTCAAGGTAATAAAAAGATTCTTATCACTTGACATGTGGAATGAAGCTCCATTATCTAGGTACCACACACATCCCACCATGGATGAAAACATACATGAAATAAGTGATAAATCCAACTCAAATAGTGAGTCTAGTGCCTCACCATCAGGTTCCTTCGAGGAACCCTTTTTCGATTTCTTTTGTGGACAATTCATAGAATAATGGCCCACTTCATGACAATGAAAGCATCGCACTTTCGATTTCTCAATCTTCTTCCCACCATGGGAAGAACTAGATTTGGGATGGGACACCTTCTCTTTACCTTTCCTTGCCTTACTCACTAAGGGTAGATTTTCCTCATCATCTTGCTTCGATGAGGATCCATCTTTGGTGCTTCTTCTTATTTCCTCCTACATTAGATCCAACCAAATTCGTTCCCATTCTGGTAGTTTTCCTCTTCCATTAACTGAGTCTTGGTACCTATGCTAGCTCTTAGGAAGACCGAGGAGTGCAAGAATCACCATGTCATCATCAGCGGTCGTGATCCCTACACTTCGAAGCTTATCCCTGTAGATGGTGAGCTTGCTCAAATATGTAGAGATCATGTCGCCCTTTTCACATTGATCTTACAAAGCTTGTCATTCACCACCAACTTCCTCTAATCACTGTTATTCTGATATATATCTTTCAATGTTTTCCACATCGAAAACAATGTCTACTTACCATGGTGGCTTGAGACAATGTGGTCTCAAACTCCCTCCAGGAGGATTCTCCTTTTTCAAGCCACACATTTCTTCCATTCTACTAGTTGAGTAGCATCAGTGGGCTTGGGGACTTCTTGATCAATGAAGTCCTTTAGACCATTATCCTCAAATACTATTTCCATGTGATCCTTCCAGGCTATATAAATCGAGTTGCCATCAAGGGCATACTCAAGTCTTAAACCATTGAATGCCATTGGTGAAATTGAGATGTGATAAGAACTCAATTTATATATTCAAGAACTTCAACCTTCAAACTTCTCCTCCTTGTATATTGTTCTTCGCCTTGATCACATTTGCGTTGACACCATGTAGAAATTCCCACTGTAGATCAATAGGTTATGCAATAGACTAAAGAAAAATATAAGATCTACTTCTACAATAACATTTGTGGAAGGTTAATCAATTTGAGCACGATCAATGAGAACACATATAACTGAGAATGAGAAATCAATCACACATAACACAGAAGAAATAAAATAGGGAAAGCCCCAGCCTAAAACCCCAATCTTTATATTATCATACAAGTGGAAATCTTGTTCAAGCTACAAAAAGAATCAACTCTCAATCTATTCTACTCTCTCTACAATCAAATAATAAAGCTCACAAACTAAATAGGCAATGTATGTGTCGTCCTCAAGCCCTCCAAGCCTCCTATTTCCTTGCACAGTTTTTCTTGGGGTCTAGTGGAGCCACATGTGTGAATTGGCCTCATCACAATCACAAAACCTGAAGAAGTAACCCTTAAGGAAAGAATTCCTTCTGCATGCAAGGGATATTCACAATGAAATATTGTAGCAACTGATAGTACACTGCCCCTCCATCTGATCTCAATTGGATCTCTGTCTGAACTGACGTGCATGAGTTATTTATGAGAGAATATTTAGTTATTTAAAGTGCAGTAGTTACATGCATGCATGGATTAACTAACTAAAATCACAATTAATTCAACAAGTTGTTTGAATTAATCTAACTAGACTTGACTCAGTTAACTAAGTGAACTAATTACAACTCAATATTACAACTCATCCTTATCTCTTTAACTGATGGATAAATTCCTCAATTAATGGAGAAACTATTGGATGTCCCAACATAGACTTCATGATTGATTTTCTACAACTAATTAACTCATGGTGAATTAATTAATTATTTTACAAACACCTACTAAGATCAAATTCGAATTTTACTTCTCTATTTTAGTTCAGGGACTAACTATAATAGGAAGGTATCACGAAATGCTATTTATAGCAGTACTAAATTTAGCACTTCTATATTTAGCATTTCTTGTTTCTATTTTTAGCGGAATAATCTATTATAAGTGTGTAGAGAGGTTTCCAAAGGTTTCCATGCCCACTTCAAACTTGTGAACTACTCATGGGAAGAGATTGCATCTAGAATGTAAGAGTACATGTATATCTTTACTTACTAACCTTTGGGTAGATGTCGGGCTTCTATCACCTATTCCTTCAAACTGAGAGCCAACATGTTGGGCCAGTTGCATGGCCTTCCTTCATTGGCCAGTTGGTCCAATGCAGTCACCCAGCTTTGTGGGAAGGTCTCTATGTTCTCTTGGATGTATAAGTGGCATGTAAAGATGAGCAAGTACCGGTATGCCTTTTGTAGTATCTTTGTCTTGTAAGCCAGGTTGGGTGTTGTCCTAAACTTGGCTATCTTTTTCACCCAACTCTTCAAGATATCTCTAGAGTTTGCACTGTTGCATGTGCTGAAAGTTTTCTCCATTGTGATCACCAGCTGTGGCAAGTGATACATCTTTGATAGTCCTTCGCCTTAAAGCTAACAAGCTATTTTTTGCTAACACTTCTCAACATCATCATCTTAGTATCAGTGTGCGAGACAATCCAATGTATCATTTATATGCATGGAAAAATAGTATACCTGCATGCAATCCGGTATAAGCCAGATGTTTGGACATTGACATAGGTCTTGTGGTTCCAGATCTTCCTCAAATGTCCCTGAGAGTGTATCATTGATGTCCTGCCATTTCATCTTGATGTCTCTCTCAATGAAAAATTTGGTGTCCTCATAAAGGGACAAGCTTATAGATAATTGTTCAACTACATCTCTTGCTGCCCCTTCCAATGGTGTTCTTCGACCCTGCTCTATTGAAGGCCATTGTACCTATACTATTGAGAGACAGATGAACACTTGCCATACCTAGAGACATAGCAACACTCATGGCAAGAAATATGCCAGTTGAAAGCAAAAATATATCTAAGGACTAACATGCAACATACCTGGGTGACTAGTAGTAAAGATTGTGGAATTTTCACTAGGAGACTAGGAGATTGACTACCAAAACTGCATAAGGCACAGTACGGGTTTTAAAAGGTGGATTGACTGCTGGGACTATGTAATGCACAGTCCAACCTGCCTGCTAACGAATAAAACTGTGCAATACATTGCTTCAGTTATCAACGTCATGCAGCCCAGAGACTGCATGGTGCAATTCTCTAGGTTAGTAGGGCACTGCCTCCCAGAGTTACACAATGAAAGCCTAGAGGTTACTACTAGCAAGGCTTGCACAGGTTTTGGAGGGAAGCTATAGCCTTGAATTCCATATATGTGCATTTATGTCTGGGAAAGGCAAGGTCTAGGCCAAGGTAGCCCATACCCGACGATGAGCGAATAAAATCATGAAATGGTTTTGATGCATGGCAAGATAGAGTTTAAGCAAGAGTGAATGATCATTCATGCAAAAAGTGAATGCAAGATTCAGAAAATGGGAACCCGTGCATGTGTGTGGAACAAGTCGACGCAATGGTGACCTTTAGTGCAAAATAGTGTCATGCATATGAGAGAAGTGAGATGCAAATAAAAACTGAAACGATGCTTCTACAAGCTAGCATACATTAAAATGATAATCAGCATTCAAAAAAACCAAGAAAACAACATTCATACAAAGTGAAATAGAAAAAGTGATAGAAAAGCAACAAATGACATGAAAAGTGGACATACCCAAAAAAAGTTGATTTGAATGTGTTGAATACTCCTAGATGTGTTATGCAATGTCAGAGCTCCAAGATCAATGTGAGGAATGAACTCTGCAACTTTGAATAAATAAGTTTGCGGCTTATGACACACATGCCACAAACATAGGAAAAAGCAACACTTGGAGGGAAGTTTTAAAATGAACTTTGCATGTAACCTCCAGCTGCTAAAAATAGATCCCTAAAATTTAGGGATTCTTTCTGCATATTTCTTTTTTTCCTATTTCAGGAAAAGCAGCCCATGCATGCAAATCAATATTGCTCAGTCCTAGAGGGAAGCGGTCAATCTAAAGGGACATGTAGTAGTCTGCAAGCCAAGGAAAGGGATTTGTGCAGTTTTTGGGCTAAGTAGGGTTGTTTGTCCCTCAACAATTACACAATTTTTGGGGTCAGGAAGTCATTGCCTCCTAGAATTGCGCAATTTCCAATTTAAATCCCAATGTTGGGTTGGATTGTGCAACTTTCTGAGGGAGGGCTTCCTGGAAGGATTGCGCAATTGTGGAGCATGGAAGACAACCCAATAGGGTTGCACAATTTCTGTAGGGAATGCTGGTTTCCCTCCATAATTGTGCAATTTTTTGAGTGAACATCTTAGTCGGAAAATTACCTAAGTTCAAAATTGCAACTTGTGATGAGAGACAAGCAAGTTAGCATGCACATGTTAGCAAGCCACTGAAACTTAGTTGAAGCCTATGTACTTTATTAGTACAAGACATGTTGTTAAGGATGGCTGGTATGGAGGCTCCAAAATGAAGCTAAGGAAAAATTCTGGAGGGTGTTTGTAGCTACTACAACACTTGGCAGCACACTGGTAGAGCTCCATCTCTCTGAATGGACCTTGTTACGTGAAAAAAAAGTATAACTCCTTCAAAATTATTGTTTAGTTGTTAGATCTTCTTGGTCTCCAAACTAGCTTGATTAAAATATGTAGCACCTTCCATGCTCTTGGTCGGTCGGCACATATTCCAAGCCAAGTCAACACAAGTGTTTCGATCGGGATGAGGTGTATATTGGTAAACAAGAAATATGATAGTTAGAGTTTATGTTTCATCTCTCGTGTTGCTCTAATACTAGGAAGCCTACTCAGTACCCCGACATAGTTACCTGCATTGCCTCTCTAATCAAGAAGCCTTTCTCTTCTTTCACCTTAATCATTTTTCATTTTTCAAAATCTTTCACATTCTCATTTTCTTGATTTTTCATTTTCATAATTATGCTTAGCACTTATTCATTTAAGAGGTGAAAGAGGGATCCCAAATTATTGAGAGAAGAAGAGGTTCTTCCTTCAGAGAAGTATGTCTATATACCTCTGACATACTTGTTAAGGTTTCCCCCCCACCTTACTCTACTTTATTGAGCTAACAAGGGTTTACCCAAAAACAACTTACTAGAGTAGCTGACACCGGTTAGCATGCAAGCGTTATGTTTTCATCAAGGTTCACTTCGAACATCACATATTTTCCATTGGTGTATCATGGACTGAAGACAATAAGTTCTACATAAAGGGATAAGACAATAGATAACCAAGTATTGATAACTACATAAGTCCTCTTGCACTTTACCTTCGCTTGTTTCAAGAGTCATACACGATTTCATATGAAACCAACTTGTAAACATAAACAAGCAAAACAAAAACTAGAAGAATGAAAGAGAAGAAGAAAAATATGAAATAAACATGAGTAAGAAAATAACCAAGCAAGCCAACAAACACATAAGGAAATAAGCAAATATGCATGCAATCAAACAAGAGAGGAAGCAGACACTACTCCTTCTCCTAAGCTAATGGTGCATGGGCTTGATCATATGAAGTGATATTTCCAATGCAGCCACTGGTACATTTGTAGACACATGTTGGCGAAGGCATGGTTCGGGAACAACACAGTTGTGAAAACCAGCAAACATGAAAGATATAAAAATGAAGACAAACACACCTTGAGTTTAAATGTGTCCACAGAAAATAAATGAGTGAAAGAACATGACATGCAATTTTTGGACTTACCATGGTGTTATGCTATACTACATGCAGATGTTAAGCATATGCATTCTCTTGATTGTGACATGAAAGAAAATGAGAGAAACAAAGACAACTTGCGTCACACAAGTGTGCTTGTAGTATAAGATTCCTCCAATGCATGAGAAATGGGATCATGTAGTTGAGTGGAGGAAGTGAAATCTGTGTGTGAGATTGATCTTCAATGCGTACATATGAGTGATGAGGAGCCTTGGGCTTTTCAACAATTTCCTTACCGGAAGTGAAACCAAGCTTGGGATAGCAAGGGCCTGACATTACCATCAGCTCGAGTTGAAGTGCGTCAACAGTCTGTCAGGTTTCAACTTTGTCGACAGAGATATCATCATAAACAGCTGGCTTTGAAAGATCAACAGTGATAGAATCAACATCATGATTGAATACGAGAGTAAATGGACCAGAACAACCATGATAAAAAAAAATAATGATTTCATCGGAATTCTCATGATCAAATATATCAAACAGAGGGGTAGATGAGAAGCAAGAATGTTCACCCTTTGCGTTTCTAGAAAAAGTAGATGAATAATCAAGTGGATTTTTAATGAAGAATTTGCCCTCTTTGTTGTCGAATGACAGACTGACTTCCAGTGTATTCTACAAATGATCAATAGTAGGTGCATCCATTACTGGATTCTCACAAGAGAAATTAGAGATAGATGAATCACCAAAGATGTTTCGAAAAAGTGGAGGAGGCGTGAGCAAAAGGAGATCATCCATCACTGTGGGTTGATGTTCAAGTTCCTTGTCATACTCTTAATGAATGACAGTGTAGCTTGGTTGTGCAAACCTAACATCATTGATGGATTTATCCTCGCTCAAAACAAGTGTAGGGTCCAGAACAGAATAACACAAGACAGTGAAATCCAGAGGATCTGCAAAACATGAAGGCAAAGGCTGAGGTAACAAATGCATGTGAATATCCATGGGATTCTCAACCAAATCTACAAGAAAATTGAGAGAATTGATGCTAGGAGGATGTGAGAGTTAAATAGATGTGTGTGGATTTTCTCCCACATCACTTTGCTATGGTGAAGTTGTTTGATGAGGGGATCATGGATTGTCACTTGTGATAACAACTATGTTCATCTGTGATTGTGTAGCTCCATCATTGAAGTATGTTGAGTGGGGTTTGAACTTCAACTTCATCTAGGATTAACTGGGTTGTTAAGATAGTATTCGAATGTTTCCCAAATATATTGGAATCTCATTTGGATTTTCAGGGCTTCAAACTGAAATACACGTAAGTGCTGCCAAAAATCCATCGTTAATTCTTGTGGAGTCTTTCGTTTCTTTAACAGTTATTGGTCAAGACGTTTAGGATTAAAATTATGGAAAGTTGAATCAATGAGATCATATGACTGCTAAAGTGAGTGCATGCAACCGTGAGGTAGGTTGTGGCACCATCATTATGGGGATTCACTAAGTGCGTGTGAGAGCAACAAGCCGACCTCGACTTCATCAAACTCATCTACATCCTTAAAGAATTCAAGGAAGTCGTATAAGTACTTAGGCTACGTCATTTTCCTTCACCATTCTACGTGAATTCTAGCAAGAGATCATAAAATTCCCTTGTTATGTCAATAGGTTCAACATGATATAGACATCACATAGGGACGAGTCTAATGATATCCATGATAGATATGTGAAGATTCAAAACATGATTTAAGGGCTCAACTTGTCATTTGGCCCTCGTTCTAGCACCAGAAATGGTGACTCTACTGGACCCGCCAAGATGTCAAGAGGATCTCCTAGGTAAGAAGTCCCAACGAGACCTCAGACTGTTTGGTGTAGGAGTCCTGACAATGATTCGTACAATATTTTCTTGATTGTGGTTGTGCGCAGAGGCAAGAAGGATGTCCTTCCTAGAAGCAAATGTGTGACTAGCATAGCAAGCCAAGGAAGGTGCATGAAGGGTTCAAACACATGGAAGGTGAAATAAGTGTTCCCCTTAGAAACCTATGGAAACATGCGGCTTGGAAGGGAACACACGAGAAAAGATACATCACAAGCTGGAAGGTAGGTGAATGATCGATCCAAAGTGATGGTTAAACCAATAGCACATATCAACAAGATTCATACATACATCTATAAAAAGAGTTCGTACATACATGCATAATGAAATAGCTACATATATCATTAGCTTAACTAAGACAACTAAAATGCAATAACAACATATGCATGAAATGTGTTGGATTTGTTATATTAAGAAAATGAAAGTTCCAATCATACATACAACCATGTAGAATTTCTAGTCCCCATATCAGAATGTTACAATCACTGCTACCTGCTCCTCCAAAGGGATATACTAGCTCTGCACTCTGGAGAAGCCAAGGCTCCTTACAAAATAGTCTAAGCTTTCTCTTATATATGCATATCAAAAGCTCGTCTCCCAAAAAGTTGTATAATGACTTATGAGGTTCTATAGATAGCAAAGGGTGGGGTGATCCTTGACATTTCCCTTTGTGACTCTTCACCAACCGTCGTGACTCTTCAACTACTACATGACTATTACATTCGAAAATCGACACATGGTCTTTCACTTTCACAAGATGTTACACTACAATCTGCACATGTACCCATGTGAGAAAAAATCAGCTTGAGTAAGCCATGCAAGACGCTACTAAGACTTGGACAATTGTGGGAAGACCAACTCTTCGACATCTTTGTGGTGATCGATGGTGGTGAACTGATGTAAAGCTCAACATTCCATGATGGTGTCAGCATGCTCAATGATGACACCCTACTGAAAAATAACTCTCGTGTCTATTGTATCCAAGTACACTGATTTGGCAAGTCTATCCAACTCATCTGATAACATGCACATTAGAGTCTTGAGTGCAGTTGGGCTAGCAGCATACTGATGCATATTGTCTATGTTGATATCTATGCTTGCGCTAGTGGCTACATGCATCAACTCATTAAAGTACATGTCCAACTTTGTTCAGACTTGGTTATTTTATTTCACCTTGGTGAGTGTGCCAGTAGATGGGATCATGTGCATGTGGACAATGACATCCATGCTTTTAAACACCCATGCATATCAAGGATACAAACTCGTGATGATCTATGAGAGTTCCTCATAGTTCTAGATATGGCTCTAGATGCATGCCTTCAACTCTACTGCCTTTGGCTTCAACATATTTGGAAAATGAAATGGGGCTCCTTTATATATCATTTTCCATATCTACATGTAGTGAACAGTCATGTGCAGATTTGAAAAGATGTGTGTTCTCCTAGCACATCTTTGATGCCAACTATTGAGATGGACAACTGCCTTATGCACATTGCTGAATGTGGAATACAAAATCTACATGACGGTTTCAAGGGACAATACTTCATCCAATATTGCCCTCTTCAACTCTGCTATGGAAGATGATGTAACATGTTCTCCTCCATACTCAGCTGCTTGTAACTCCTTGGAAATGTGCTTTTTCTCTGCTATCAGGAACCGAACACTCGAGATGGTGGCCTCAACATATGCTCTGGTAGCATCAGCCAATGTTGTTTGATGCTTATGCACAATGGATATGATCACTCATTCATCAAACTATGCAGGAGATGTGTGGACATCTAGAGTAGGCACTTTACGCGACTGCACAACTTTGTGTTCTGACTCGTCAAAGGACATGTTGTGCATCTCCACTTCCAGATTGTCTTCAAGGATCTTTGAGTCTCCTTTTTCACTTGGGACCTACTCAGCTTCTAGATCTAATGAAGCTGGTGGGCTGACCTCTCGGTTATGAGGCATGAGGTCAATATCTTATTCAGACTTAGGCTATACCACATCCGTATCCATTTGCTTTAGAATTTGTTCAATCTCTTAAGCAAAGTCTTGGGATTGCGACTGCTCACTTTGCCTACTTAGTGTCACCTGCTCAAGTGAGTCTATAACCTATATGGGCACAGTTTCTTAAATCTATGCATGTTGCGCCTCCTACTCTATCTTTCCTTATTACGCTTCCTTCTCTCTTTTACGCATCTCATTTTCTTCTCAGAATTGCTCCTTCAACTCTTGCAACTCGTTTTCTGTTTCCACCATCCTTCATTTATCTCTTTTCCTTTGCGTATTCCTCTTGTCACGTTACTACCTCTTAGCCTCAATCTCAAATGTTTCTTTCATCACATGTTGATTTTCTTTGAAATTGTGTTTTTTTTCTACCTATGCACTCTCGAAAACCTTTCTCTTGCCTTTCTCAAGCACAGGTCTACTACCCTTTGTTGCTACTGATGATGGTGCTCTCTGAGATGCTACACTGTGATACTTTTCTAACCATTCCAAAGTATGCCGACAGGTTCGTTGAGCTCGGAGAAGCTGTGACAATATCTCCACAGGTCCTCTCAAGCCAATGACACACTCCGTGGATCCAAGTAAATTTCACTCTCATGTAGTGGTCCTTTACAAAGAAATATGGGTGATATAGATTGGAACTTTTGGTTCCAAAAGTAAATATTTTGAACTCGTTTATCCCAACATCAACATGCTTGAGATTTTGTATCTTGTACAACCCGATCAGTTAAGGAAGAGTAGACAAAGGTGCCTTCTTCTTCCTGTGCAGTCTAGCGAACAACCTTGTTGATATGTGACACAACACTTATTTCATGATGAGATTTTCCATGGAAAACTTCAGTAAAACATAAAGAGGCTTCTTTGCATTGTACATTTTTATGGAGGTTCCAAGGGGTGAGCCATACCAATCTGCTATGTTGATCAATGCCTTCATTGCTGCCTACAAAATGCAAGCTGGATCCTGCTCAAATATCATTTCGTACATCAGGGTGACAAAGTGGTCTGACAACTATGTGATAACTACGCAAAAGCTGTGTTTAGTGAACAATCTGCAATAAGTGTGCATAGAGGTTTATGAAGGTGTCCATGCCCACTTCAAGCCTGGGAACTATTGATGGGCATAGATGGAATCAAGAATGTAACCATACATCTATATCTTTTCCTGTTGACATTTGGGTAGATGTTGGGCTTCCGTCACCTATTCCTTCAACTTGAGAGCCAACATGTTGGACCAGTTGCATGGCCTTCCTTCATTGTCCAGTTGGTCCAACACAATCACCCAACTCTACGGGAATGTCTCTATGTTCTCTTGTCCACATAAGTGGCTTGCAAAGATGAAGAACTATTGATATGCCTTCTATACTATCTTCATCTTATAAATGAGGTTGTGTGTTGTCCTAAACTTGGCTGGCTCTTCCACCCAATTATTCAAGATACCTCTAGAGTTTGCATTGTTTCGTGTGCTGAAGGGTTTTTCCATTGTGATCACCATTGGTGGCAAGTGATGCATGTTCTAATAATCCTTCGCCCTGAAGGTAGAAATCTCTGTTCGATTGAAACTGCTCAACATCATCATCTTAGGATCAGTGTGCAAGAAAATCAAATGTATCATGTCTACGCATGGAAGCACGGGACACTTGCATGCAATCTAGTATAAGCTAGATTTGTGGATGTTGACATTCACCTTATGGTCTTCCAGATCTTCGTCAAATGTTCCTGGGAATGTATTGTTGATGTCCTGCCATTTCATCTTGATGTCTCTGTCTATGAACAACTTGGTGTCCTAGGGAAAGCTCATAGACACTTGTTCAATTGCATCTCTAGTTGCACTTCTAATGGTGTCATTTGAACCTACTCTCTTGGAGGCCATTGTGCCCATACTACTGATAGATGGGCAAACACCTACTATACTTGGAGATATAGCAACAATCATGGCAAGAAATCTGTTAGTTGAAAGCCAAAACAAATCAAAGGACAGACATGCAACATACCTGGGTGACTGATAGTAAAGATTGTGCAATTTTCATTGGATGGCTAGGAGACTGACTGCCAAAACTACACAAGCCACACTCTCATTTGTTAGGCAGATGATAGAATACTAGGACTGTGTAATGCATAGTCTAGCCTGCCTAATGAGGATTGAAATTATTCAATGTGTAGTTTTAATCAATAGGGGCATGCAACCAATAGACTGCATTGCACAATTCTTTAGGTTAGCAGGGTACTGCCTCCTAGAATTGCGCAATGAAATCCTGAAGGTTAGTGCTAGACATATTTGCATAGATTATGGAGGGAAGGCAGAGCTTTCACTGCTGGAAATGCACATTTATGTCTTGGTAAGGCAAGGTTTGGACCAATGTAGCCTAGACCCATCAACGAGCAACTGAAATCATGAAAGGGTTTGTATGCATGGAAATACTAAGTGTAAGCAAGAATGAATGATCAATCATGAAAACAGTGAAGGAAATATTTGGAAAATGGGAATGCATGAATGTGTGTGAAATGATTCGCCACAACGATGACCATTAGTGAAAAATAGTGTCATGCATGTGACAATAGTGAGATGCAAATAAAAGATGAAATGATGCTTCTACAACCTAACATACAGTAAAATGACAGAAGGCATTCAACAAAACCAACAAAACAACATTCATACAAATGGAAGTACAAAAAGTGATAGAAAAGTAGCAAATGACATGAAAAACAGAGTTACCCGAAAAACACTGAGCTAAATGTGCCAAAGACTTGTAGATGTATTGTGGGATGTCATAGCTCCAAGATTGATGTGAGGAATTGCCTTTATAGTGTCAAATAAACAAGTTTGAGGCTTATGACACGCATGCCACAAAAGTGACACTTGGAGGGAAGTTTCTAAAATTATATTTGTATGTAACCCATGTTGCTAAAAACAAATCCCTAAAATTTAGGAATGCTTTTTGCATGATCTTTTTTTGCTATTTCTAGGAAAGAAGTCCATGCATTCAAATCAAGATTGCTCAGTCCCTTCAGGAACCGGTCAACCTGAAGGCACATGCAGTATTCTACAAGTCTGCGAAAGTTATTTGCGCAGTTTTTGGGCTGAGAAGGGTTGGTTGTCTGTCAGGCATTTCACAATTTCTGGGATCTGCAGGTCACGACCTCCCATAATTATGCAATTTTTGGTTTGAAGCCCCGTGTTAGGTTGGATTGTGCAATTTTCTGAGGGAGGGATGCCTGGCAGGATCAGAAAATTTTGGAGCCCAGTAGGATTGCACAAATTTTGGAGGGAAGGTTGGTTGCCTTCCAGAATTGTGCAATTTTCTGAGTGAAGATCTTAGCAAGAAAATTACCTAAGTTCGGAAAGCTGGCATGCACAGGTTGGAAATCCACTGAAGCTCATCTGATGCCCATGTACTTGATCAATGCCAAACATGCTACTAATGATGTTTGCTATGGAGGCTCTAAAACAAAGCTAAGGAAAATTTTTGGAGGGTGGTTGTAGCCACCACAACACTCTGTAGCACCCTAAAAAATGCTGCCACCCTATCCTGTACTCACACTTTGTGAATGTAACCTGGAATGGCTCAACCATTCTGTTGTTGCATCTAACTTTGTTTTTTCCACTTCATTAACCATGAGAGTGGGCACTTGCGAGTTCCCCATACTAAGAATGAATTCTCAATCGACCTACACACTCCACTAGGCCCAATCCTCTCTATGATTAGATCTCCTATTACCAAGGCTCTCCATGGTTATTAATCGTTTTGCATGGCTTAGATGTCCTTTATGATGATGTCTCAATTATACTCAGGCATGGCCTTCCTTGCTGGTGTTGTGTCTCTCGTCTATTTCTTGTCACAATGCAGAAATAGTAATTGACCTTGGAGTCCATTAGGGATTTTTTAGGTCTAAAATGGGCCTCCTAAGGAAATTATAAAACAATAGTGGAAATAATTAAATAATATTAGATTACATCATCAAATTTTAGAGGGAAAAAAGAAAAAACTATTTTTTGAATTCATATTTTCAACTTATTTCCCTATGGCTTTACTCAAATTTTGAGCGGAAACATTCGTTGGATGAAGAAGTTGATTCCCCATCCAAGGAGTACCCATGTTGTGTAATTTCGATGGACTCTCATACACTAAAAATGAGAAATACATGAAAAACATGATTAATCAACAAAAGTACTCCTTGGATGAGGAATTACATTTTGCATCCAATGAGTACTCTCGCTTGAAATTTGAGTAATACCTTAGGGAGATAATTTGAAAATACGAGTTGAAAAAGTAGTTTTATTATTTTATTAATTTTTAATATTTTTACTTTTGTACTCCAAAAATGGTGAATCATCCCCCATGGTTGACATCATCATCTTGAATCCTACTGGTTCTTATAAATTTTATTTTGGTCTTACATTTTTCTTAGGAGGCCCATTTTACACCTAAAAATTCCCCTAATGCTTCATCACTTGACTAGATGGAGCTACGTACTGAGAAATTAATTCTTAGATGACCTGCACACTACTTCGTGAGTCCCATACATCCATTTAACTAACTAAAGAGTTGCATCAGAGCATAGAGATAGCTTGTCTCACCTCAAGGAAGACCCAACACTCTTTCCTAAAGATCGTGGTCCTTATTGCCTTAACCTAGTCTCACCTTAAAGGAGACACAACACTCTTTCCTAAGGATTGTGGTCCTTAGCGCCTTGACCCAACAATCTTTTAGAGTCGCCATTACTCCTAAGACCAAATCCTCTACTCCTACATGAAACTTCGCAGTTGCTGACCCATATGCTCTTCAAATCCTTCTACTTCCTTATCAGAGAAATTCCATAGCGCAATCTTCACAGTGGTGTAGTATTCTAATCTTCCAATTCCCAACCTCCAATATGAAGAGCTCCTTCTGCTTATCCCTTCCCTCATTTCTCACCATATGACCAAAGGTCATGACCTGACGCCTAGCCATCAGGTGCTCGAGGATTTTTTATCCTGTCGACGGATATTTTTCCTTTACTAAGTGCTCAACACCCTTGGTTCTTTAAATTCTTCTTGACCATGTGCTAGCGAAATATCAGATCCCCTCTCATCGAAAGTTTCGAATCATGGATTTATCTTTAGTGTTGTGACATTTCCACTTTTGATATATCCCATAGATCTTGGTTCTTGGTCGTAGCTCCATGCCTTTGGTTCTTTGAGTGTTTGCGTCTATGGTGCTATCTCAATATTGGAGTGCCCTTATTGAAAATTTTTCAAGTATCAAGTGTTACAATGTTCCAACATCCTCAACCTCCAATATGCAATCTTCGATATGACATCATCACTCCACGTGACACCTCATGAATGTTGACATGTGTGACCTATATCTGTCCCCTTAGGCCCCCTCAAAATGCTAAAACTACCTACCATTTGTCCTTCTATACCACAATGTCACGCTAATGTCAGATGCCATTGTAGATTTATCCGAACCAATCATATTCAGCCATGTGTTCTGCTAGAGGAGAGAGAAAACGGCTCACCCACCTTTGGTTTTGCGATTAAATCCTTTGTTAATCCTTTATTAGTGATCTTGGTATCTTTTAACATTATCGGCACTTCACCCATATCACAAATTTTAAAAGGTTCTCACGTTCAAAAGTTCTGATTCTCTGTTCACTGGTATGCGTGATATGCTGAACTCTGATTATTGATATGCTGATATGATGATCTCCGATATGTCGATATGCTGGACCATTGATCTCTGATATGACAATATTCTTTCCTACCTAAGGCTTCAAATACCTCAACTTCAGCAACCCATAACGTTTGAACCAAGAATCCATTTTTGGACTTCCACATATCATTGGAAATATCTTCCAGATCTATTTCCAATGGAGAGGGCCCAATGTAGTTTTTGAGAACATATTCTACCTCTATGATGGTGCCAAATTATCTACCATTCTTCTGCTCATTGACTCTTTGGACAATTAAACTCATAACCACTAAGGTGATTCTCTACATGAATCCTACAGATACCATGGACTTACATCTGATCCATCACTGTAATCATCATTTGGTGGCTTATCTAATAAGGCTAATACTATAATGATTTTCTTCATGAAGGCTGCAACTATCATGATATTCCTCCTAGGCCATCACTACCAACATCTTCTATGACAAACATCCAAGCTAGTTTGGTTGATATCCATGCTGGCACTCTTGCCACCAATTAGGCAATGCCCCTCCCAATAGTTAGGCACTTGTCCTTCCAACAATTAGAAGATGCCAGCTGTCTAATAGATCTCCTCAACATGAATACTAAAATCAATGGGAACACACTTGTAGATGCCTTTACTGGGTCATTGGCTATCAAGACAATCTCAGTTGTCTAACAATCTACCCCTTTGGCATTGATGGAAACACTCCATCCTTCTCTTCATGTGATGGCCAGACCTCATGTTACTTTGACACATCTCATTACATGAGACACCAATGGCCTACTTTCTTCTTCACAGACCATCACAACTTCTCTCCCTCTTTCAGATGAATGGAAAGGGGCTACAAATTTCCTTTCTCTCCACATGCAATCACTTGGTTGTGAAGATGAGAGTCTAGTTGGTGATATGTGAATTCTGCTTCCAAGAAATGTCTTCTAGGACTTTCACTATGGTTTCTCCTACATATGTGATATGCTCCCCATGAACATATACCTCCTCTTATTTGAATGCCTCCAATTTTGGACACCTTGTGGCTACTAGATGAGCACTTTCTCCACTAATGCATCTCTTGTATCTTAAAGATTGATATCCATTAAACTGCTCATGGTACTATTGCTACTACAAAAACCAATTAACGATAATGGAATTCATCTCTCACTTCTTCATTGATGCTACCGCTTCTGAGATTGTACTCACATTATTTTGACATCTCCACTTCTCCCCTTGAGATCATACTCATACAATAGGGACTGCTTTTCAACTAATACCAATTGCTCCAAAGGAAATGATACAAACGGAAAAATTTACCAGGCTGATCTAAGTGGATATTGGTGGCCACCCACCTATTCCACTTGCACCCTGACCATTATTTCTTTCATTTTTTCAGTTTCCTTATTTTTAGCACAATTTACTATTTTTGGCAGTTTTTTGAGTCTTGAACTTCCAGAGCCATTATGAGGCCCTAAATGATGCTTTTTTGGAAAAATGGGATCAAAATGGGTTATCAATAGTTGATGTTCATTTGAAAGTTGTATTCATCAGATAGATCTTTCTAAAGAGGTATTGTGCACATTAAATGGAGATCATATGCCAAAGTTACGATCCTAGGAAGTTCATGTACCAATTTACCAAAATGAGGCCCATAGTTTGGCACTTCATCTCATAGGGTTAGGTTTTTATATGTTTAGGGTTTTCCATTATTTCTCAATAATAAATATTCCTTTGAGCCTCATTGTAACATAGTTCAAAGGCATGTAGCTATCACATGTCTTCTTAGAGATAAGCTACCATCGCCCAAGCTAGTCTTATTTCCATTCTATTTGTAAGCATATTTCAGTATTTGATATTAATGAAATGAAGTGTTATTTCTACTGCATCTTTGTATTTATGGTTATATCTATAATTTGTTAAATTCCTATTTAAATCCAAATCAGTGGCATTAGACTGGTCTGCTCTTTCTCTGTTTTTCTTTGCATATCCCCAACAAGGTTGGGATATAAGGAGTTAGGGCTTGATTTGGTTGATCCTTTGCAAGATCAGCCTTACAAACCCTGATGGACACCGACGGAGGAATAAAATAAAGATGAGGGGGCAGGAGATCCTATCAAAATGTTACTCGAGGAGGTCCTCAAGAAAAAAAGGGAACGCGATGATGGATAACTTTTCCCAGATCCTTCAACGGTTTCCCACTAACGACGCATCCACACCTAGCAGCCACTCTGGATCCTCCACTCCTTTTAAGGTACAAGTAAACTTTGACATTCTGATATTTGAGGGCCAAATAGATGCAAACATCATAAATAAATGATTAAATCTTCTAGAAGGATATTTTTTTGTTCATGATTTTTCCAACGGAGAAAATATTACTTTTTCTCTTCCCAAAGTTCCCACCCACATCAAGGACTAGTGGGAAACCTACTACGAGAAGGAGGATGAAACTACAACCTCACTATTTTCAGTTGCACCCACTTGGAGTTAGTTTTAAGATGCCATGGAGCAGTCCTACCCTGTCAGGAGCTATGAGGATAAATACATAAAGTGGACAACATTGTAGCAGGGAAGGGAACAAGATGTGCGGTAGTTCACCAATGTTTTTCGTATCCTTTGGATGAAGTTGGTTATCAAGGATTCTGAGAAACATTTGGTACTCAAGTACCACGGCTACCTACATAGGTGCATCTAGGATGAGATGGACTTCCTGGACATCTCCTCGCTTGGCACAGCATACAGATACGTCATCAAGATCAACAAGAAGTTTAAATAGAAGAGGGGAGACTTTGGATCTACGAATTCGAAGTAAGAGAAAGGTGCCCCAAAACCAAGGAACAAACAACAAAGCCAAGGTAGGGCCCCATGAACAACCCACCAAAGCCACAAGCAAAGAACAACACCATGAAGCCAAAGAAGGAAACAGGAAAGTGATGTGAGTTCCATAAGAGCTCCACTCACAACACAAGTGAATGTCAAGCCAAGTAGTCACTGGTGGCCGAGCTAAAGAATTTGGAATCAGATGCATTTTCCAGCTCTAAGTCAGAACCCAACGAGTGGAATAGAAAAGGAAAGAATATTATCGATGCAGAGCCCAACCCCACCATTGCCACCATGAAGATCCAGAGTAGGAGGAGCACCCCTTCCACTCCCAGATGTGTGTAAAGGGTTCCCCTCTATAGTTCATTGCTGAAAATGGGAGCCAAAAGAGCCTCATTTTAGAAAAGGTTGTGAAGTAGCTAGTCCTACCAATCACACCACACCCATAACCATCCACCATAAAGTGGCTTCACCAAGGATGGGATCTTTGTGTGAGCCGGCAGTGTCGCCTTCCATACAGGATCAAGCCCTTCACAGATGAGGTGTTATGTGACATTTCTCCCCTTGATGTTTATGATGTATTATTAGGCCAACCATACTGTGGAAGCAACATGATGTGTATAATTCAATGCCTCACATGGTTATTGTTACTTTGGGAAATAAGTTGTACATGATATGAGAGGTAGCACTACCTAGCACCATCTCCTTAGTTACTGCAAAACAGTGTAGTGAGCTCATTTCCAAAATCATGATTTTTTTTCCTGATGATACACCCTTAGGGAAAGAAGAAGAGAGTGGCAACGACCTCTAGATAGGACCCCTCCACATGACAACAAAAGATGGACAAGGTCGTGGAGGAGTATGATGATATCTTCACCTCCCCTGCAGGGGTGCCTCTACACTATCAAGTCAAGCACTCCATCGATCTGACCCTAGGTGCATCATTTCCCAATGGACCAATCTATCAGGGCTCTGTTCTAGAGAATGATGAAATCAAGAGGAAGATTCGGGAGTTTTTGTAGAAAGGTTATATCCAACTGAGCTAATTTCAGTCTCGGAGCCCGATCGTGTTGGTATAGAAGAAGGATGAGACCTAGAGACTGTGTATTAACAATCGGTCACTGAACACGACCACTGTCTAGAATAGGTACCCCATCCCATGGATATGAAATTATGGACCAACTTAAAGGGGGAAAATATTTCAACAAGATCAACTTGAAGTCTAGATATCACCAAGTACCAATTAAACCCTATGATGTGTGGAATATCGCCTTCAAATCCAAGGAGGGCCTTTTCAAATGGTTGGTTATGCCTTTCGGGATGAAAAATGCTCTTGCAACCTTAATGAGGTTGATGGATGACATCTTACGGCCATTCACCAACTCATTTGTAGTAGTATACTTGGATGATATCCTGATCTTCAGCTAGAGTTGGGAAGACCACATCCATCACATCCGACAGGTTCTCCAAACAATGTGGCAACACAAGTTGTATGCCAATTTTGAGAAATGCACTTTTGGCATGACCCAGGTTCAGTATCTGGGATACATTATTGATGAAAAAGTGGTGCATGTGGATCCATCCAAGATCCAATTCGTTCGGGATTTGCCAACACCAACCACTCTAAGAGAGATCCGCAACTTTCTGGATCTTGCCAATTTCTATCATAGGTTCGTGTTGGGATTCTCTCATATCACTTGGCCCTTGAGTCAAGTCACTAAGGGAGGAGCAAAAAGAAACATTCTTTTGGTCTAAATCTAAACAGAAGGCATTCACAGAGTTGAAACATCACCTTTTCTCTACACCAATGCTCACATTATCAGACTTGTAACAACCATTTGAGATGGAGACAGATGGCTCTAACTATAATACTGGGGCAGTCCTTACTCAACAGGGGCATCCAGTGGCATATCATAGTGAGACACTTTCATACACAGTCAACAAGTATCTCAGTTATGATAAATATATGTATTCCATTTTGTAGTTATACTAACAATGGAAGCATTACATTTTAGGGAAGGAAATGGTCATCCCCACGGACCACTAACCCCTGCAGTTCATACAGATGCAAGGGAATTTACAAAATGATTGTCATCATAAGTGGTCCACATATCTGTAATAGTTCCATGTGAATATCAAGTATAAGAAGGGCAATACCAATAATGTGACAATTTGCCTCATCCGACCATCGATCATGGTGTTAACCATTCTGCTCAACTCTTATGGGAAAGAGACTTATGATTGACCACTTATATACGAAAAGAACCCATAATTTTGCCACACATACCAAATGCTCTTGGAGGATCAACAAGTTCAAAATTTTCACCTCTATGACACCCTATTATGCCACCTGGGACATCCTTGTGTTCCTTCAAGCGAGTGTGCGAATATGATTTGAGAAGTGCACTACAGTCGAGTTGTTGGGCATTTCAAGGTCAACAAAATCATAGTAGTACTACAGAAGTATTTCTATTGGATGAATCTTCAATATGATGTTGGGAAGTACATAAGATCCTGAACTGTTTGCATCATTCCCCAACCAACCATCAAGAAAGAAATCCTCTATACTCCATTTCCTACCTGTAGTCTACCTTCAAAATCCATTTCCATGGATTACATGTCAGGCCTTCCTTCTACTAAACATGGAAATGACATTGCTTTTGTGGTCATCGACAGATTCTTGAAGGTGGCCCTTATGGCAACCTACAAGAAGAATACCACAACAGAAGCCACTACTAAACTCTTCTTTGAATGAGTGTGGGTACACTTTGGGATCCCACAATCTATCATCTCATATAGGGACAATAGGTTCCTCGGTACCTTTTGGTCGAGTCTTTGGTCAATGCTAGACACCAAGCTCACTAAGTCCATAACATTCCATCCTCAAACTGATGGCTAGATAGAGGTTGTCAACATGATTACCCTAGACATTTTGCACATGTATAACTCAAAGAATCCATGCAAATGGGATGAGAGCCTCCCCTATGTCCAACACAGCTATAACTGGGCTCTCCAAAGCTCGACTGGCCACAACCCTTCTCAGGTGGGCTTGGGATTCGAGAAACTATGACCCATTGATGTGGCCATACCATTTGCAGCAACTCAGGAAGATTTAGCTCGTGTCCAGTACAAAGTTGATAGGGAAAACAACTTCATTGATCACATCCAACATATATGCCAATAGCTCCATGAAATTATGGAGAAATCAAATGCAAAGTACAAGCAACGACATGATCAACATCGGGTGCGACATAAGTTTCAGGTATGCTGGTGGGCTCATGTACTGCAGCAATAATGATGGAACTCCTGGGACTCCCTTCTTTACTTTTATCAACCCAGTTATTCGTAACAAACTTGGAAGCGACGGTGCTGTATGCACATGTACTAGATCTTGCCGCAACTGTCACTTCGTCAGCCAGCACAAGTCCGCTAGGGGCTTTAGCCAACTTCTATGAGTTCTCAGAAGAAAATTTTAAGTGATGAACGAAAGCTAACTCAAAGGGAGCTAATCTACTTGCGAAAAAGGAACTGAAAGCCAAAATGAAACGCAAACCCTAGCGAACCCTAATTCTACCAGCTAGTCCTACTTATGCATAGATGAGAATGCAAACTACTCAAAGATATTCCATTACTTTTAGTAAGGTAAAAGACATGTGTTTGAACTACCTTTGTCCTAAGAAAACATCTTTTTTTATTTTTTGATTAAGTGTCGGTTTTGACATGCATATGCTTGAACTGTGCTTTACTGTGCAGGGGTGGATCAAGGAAGAGGAATGCTTGGAAATTGTTGGAAAGGCTCAGAGAGGGTCTAAGGAGTCCCTAACACTCTTCCCCATAGTTTCACAAGGTTTCGCTATCAAGAAAACTCACTTGTGAGCTTCTACAGGAAGTCTGCAGGGGTTCTACAGGATGTTCCAGGATTTCTACAGGAAACTTCAGAATTTCTACAGGATGTTTGGAAGTTGGTTTTGAGGAGGTGGATGAGTGAGGGAAGGTGCACAGATGGATCTAGAGGTAGGATAAGGGTCTAAAAATGGCCTAAGGACTGGTGAGTGGATCGGTGAAGAGGTGTAGAAGGCTGACTTGGCTTGAAGACGGCTAAGGCAATGATGAGTAAGGAGGTAAGGTTTCATGGACACAAAGGATAGATGGGAAATGGGCAGCTTAGCTACGAGACAGAATAGGAGGCTTAGATGATACTTTGGGAGGATGGATGAAGAAAGAAGATGCTCTGCATGGTGGGCCTTGATCAAATCAACAAAGACCTGTAAATGATCCAATCCTAAACTAGTCTAGTCTAACCATCAACAACATAAATGAGCAGCAACTTTATTTGGGAAGAAAACCTTGTACACCATCTATGTAAAGAAACATTTCAGATGTCCAAACCCATGACCAATCTCTGCAAATAAAACAAGCACACTAAAATATTGCATAAACAAGCAAACTAGTGTTTTTGTGAGGCAACACTGCTTCCTCAATTCCACCCCCAAATTGAATAAGGGCGAGGTGAAACTAGGAGTGTGGTTGTCCATTTTTCTTGGAAATCTTGCTGTTATTATCCTACCAAAACACCTAAACCAAAGTCATTCATAAACAGTCATCTATTCCAGCAATATAAAGAAATCTACTTAGCAGAAATGTGTTCAAATGCATAAAGGAAAACCATGATACGTAAAGGAAAAGTCACAATACAAAAAGGAGGCCCTAGGCTCTCAGGTTGGGCCCAACCCTGAGAGCTTTGGCTCCTATGAAAAACTCAGATTTGATAGGAAACCAAACTTATTCTCATTATCCAAAAATAGTCATAACAGTCATGCCAAAAATGGCTACAAAAGAAAAAAATAGAGCTGCAGCACTGAGGTGGAAAGTACACAATAGTTTCAAAAGTATTTTTACGAAAGCTGAGGCCTCAAAATTTATAGATCATGAGGGACCTAGTTGGCCTCCTCAATCTGTGGAACTCGGCTGTCAAACTGTGAGTCAAACAGTCCCTTTCTAAATGCTGATTGGCTGCCTTCTAGATTCAGTTTGGTGGTCTTTGGAGCTCGGAGTTGTAGGTGAAGATCCTGAGGAAGGGTCATTGAATGCCATAGGCACCCTCCTTCAAGTCCTCCCTTCAGGCTTGGCTGCCTTATAGCTCATGATTGCTTTGAATTTTCTCCAATGTATGTCAAAAACCTTAAATGCACACGTGTTAACCACCTAGGAAAAGTAACTTCCCTTATTCGTACCAAAGACACAAACATACTAAAAATAATGCATAAACTATAGAAAATGATGGATGTGAACAAGGATTGAACAATGAAAATTAGGCCAAATGAGCCCAAATTGTTACCAATTTTGGGGCTCATCATCACCCCCCTGCTAAAAGGGTTTCTCATCCTCTGAGAAACTTAGTCCAGCTCCTCATGTTTCATTGCTTTGATGGCCACTCGCACATCCCAAGCTTCTGAAGTAGTGTCTTCGACACTGTCATGGAATCTGGCCTTCCTCTCCACTTCTTCCCACTGCTTATGCTCCTCCTCTTCTGTGCCTCCCTCTAACAGTCCCAAAAGCAAGGGTGGACTTAGCTTGAGGCCTATCCAATTGGCTTGGAGGTTATGCATGGATTTCTTGTAGAGAGGTACCTGTGCCAAAGCCTCCCTCATCCGAGTTGGAGTGTGATATTCTCGAATTTCGAGGCTGTGGGACAATGTGTTCCACCTACGGGTGCAAGCATGGACACAATTGTCCCCTAGTAACCTCTCCATATCCTCGAAGTGTGCTATGGCCTCAGCTTGACGATCCATGTACTCTAATAAACCCTGAGAATTGTTTGCTAGGTGCTGGTGAGCGGATATCAGTGCTGTGGGGTTCCCTGGTTCTGCTCTAATCAACAGTGGTTCATGTAACTCCCGTTCCATGACATTCTTTACCTCAGTTGCTCTCTTCTATTCGTGGTTTAACCATGAGGTCATTGCCACCAGTTGCATGTCCCCTACTACTGTGTTGGGGTCTCACGAAGTGATGTCTGGAAGGGCCAAATTATGGAGGTAAAAATTTGAAAGCTTGGCCCTATCCTCCAATGAACTGGTGTTACATAAATATGTGAACTGCTGGGGGTTTTGGATGTGAGAGATACCCCTCTGTGCCAATGTATTGATTTGGAACTGTAGCCACTGTTCCCTTAGGTACATGCCATAATATTTGGCCAGCTTCCTACATTGCAGTGCTTCCATTGCCCAACTGGCCATGCAAGCCAGTTGTGCCTCCTTTTCTTGAACCTGCTGCTTTAGGGATTGTATCTCAATATCTGCCTGCAGTCCCCTTTGCTATAGCTACTGGTTGAAATCCTCAAGATCAGCTTGCATCTCTTCTTTCCCTTAAGGCTTTGCTGAGGGATCCTTGGCTGCCATGTCCTTTTCTTTCCCTTGTTCCTACAGCTGGAGCTGCTGTCTGAGCAACTCATTTTCTTCTCTCAACTTTGCTTGGTGGGAGCTTTCCACATGCCTTACTCTTGCCAACTCCCTTTGTGCTTCCTTGAGCCTTTCCTCTAGAGGCCCAATATCCGCTACTCCCTTAGGTTTAGCTATCCTCCTCCACGTGTGGGTTCGTACCCGTTCTTCTTCTAGTGCTAAAAATAGTGGCACTATAAACTTTTAGGGAATAATTCTGCCTGCTTCCAAAAAGTTATAATAAGAGCCCAAGTTGGGCTGTGGGCTTGGTTTCATGATAACATCAGTTTTCTTCTCCTTTGGTGGTGACTTGGTTGCTTCCTGCTCCTCTTGTGGTGATTTGGCTGCTCCCTCCTCCTCTTGTGGTGACTCGGCTGCCTTCTCTTCCAGTTGCTCAATTTCCTTCAGCCTAGCTAGAGTTTCCTGTAGAATAGCCTCAGCATCCTGTAGAGAGGCTTGTGAGCTCATTTTCTCCACTTTGTCCCTACATGACGAGGTTTTCAGACTCCCCCGCTCATAAGTAATGGATGCCTTGGAGGGTGATCCATCCTTTGGAGTGGTAGCAGTATCCACGATGGTGATTGGTTTTTTGGATGGAGGCTGGGGTCTGCCAGTCA
The DNA here is from genome assembly GCA_000404065.3 of Pinus taeda. Classification (NCBI taxonomy): domain Eukaryota; kingdom Viridiplantae; phylum Streptophyta; class Pinopsida; order Pinales; family Pinaceae; genus Pinus; species Pinus taeda. The sequence continues at coordinate 201,408 of APFE030083245.1, forward strand.
TAATTCTTACACTCCATCTCGCTTTGAAATACAGAGGGGTCTCCCTTTTTTGTTTCTCCTTTGGCTTGGGAGGAGTACTTAGGGCAGCTAGCACAGCTGCTGCCTCCCTGGCTAGGATCTCGGATGACTTCTCCTTATGTTGTCCTCCTTTCGGACTTCCTGTAGAAAGTCCTGTAGCGGTTTCTTTCTGGCTTCCTGTAGAAGCCGTTTTCAATTTTCCTGTAGAGAGACTCTGCTACTTTCCTGTAGGGATTCTCTGCTGCTTTCCTATAGGAATCGAGGGCACGGTTTTATCCTACTTGGTCGAGGGGAATTTTTCTTTCATCTTCGCTGAGGTAGCCTTAGGGGTGCCCTTACTGTCCTGGACTTTCTCATTCCGTTCTGCCCTGCTCTGTAGTCGGTTTTCCCTGGGCGTTGGTGCAATCCCCTCATCCCCTGTTTTGGCAACTTTCTTTGCTGCTGGTGTTCCTTTTTGCTCCTTCTTGGGTGCTTTGACATGGGTGTCCTGTCTTTTGGCCTTCTTCTTGGCCTAAGTAGGCTCCTTCTCTTCACTGCTGCAGGAAGTGAGCTCCTCAGCTCAGACTCGGATGTCATCATCCTTTGACATATTCCAGAAAATCTCCCATGAGAGAGGGATAGTGAAAGTGTGGAGTGCATATTCCATGAGGAGCTTTATAAGCCCATGATGTACTAGCTGGTCTGGTGTCCCTTCTCTGAGTTTGGTGGCACATTTAGTTATAGAGTGCAAGAGGAAATATGGAATGCTCAATTTCTGCTCCGAGGGGAGGTCCATGTGGTGTCTGAGTTCTGTGAGTAGCCGAAAATGATAACCATATATGATACTAAACCGCCCCTCGCACGTGATATACTTCATAATTTGGAGGCTGACTTCACTCCATAATGGTTGTAGGATAGTCCTTCGAACTCCGTTTTTATCCTCTGAGAATTGTTCTTCAGGAAAGAAAAATTCTTCCTTAGCCTTCTTACTGAGCTTCCTTTCCTCCTTATCCCACGGGATTCCCATGGGAAGATCAGTCACCCTGCTGATGAGCTGTGGGGTGAGTCTGAGGGTTAGTCCTTTGAAATTGACGGTGGCCAATGTTTTTGACTTTGGCTCTAGGGACCGAAGGAATTCTTCTATAATTTCATCATCGTGCCCATGGAGCTTGTCACAAAATGACATCCATTGTGCATGAGAGAACAGGTCTACCACCTCAAGGGTTTCCCGTGACTTCTTTGAGTCCGAAGGTTATTTTCGGATGAACCCGCCCGGCATGGTGAAACTCTGTGCTTGCGTTGGAAGACTGGGAATTCTGGGCGGATTCTCTCCTAAGAGCAGAAAAAAAAGATACCTTTGGTTGATTACCCTGCTGAATTTTCCTGCTTAGATGTACAGAAGGAGGATTTCGAGAATTTCCACTCAAAGTGCAAAGCTACGTCTCCGTTATACACACAATGGCATAAAAGTTATAGTTTTGACAATGTTTCAACAGGGTATCATCCTCTACAGGAAGGAGTTTGCATTCATACGTGGGGAAAATTACTCATGCAGATGACTCCGACGATTTTGCAACGACATATATAAAACCAGACAGAACTACACCCAAATTATTCTACCCCTTTTCTACGTCGATTACACCACCTTCGAAAACAATTCTTTGCATGGGGAGGTTAAATTCTGCCTACCTCGCTAAAATTCACCACCCTCGACGTGAACGGTTTGTACTGCTTTGGATGTTGTGTTTCCTGTAGCGCAACTTCCTATAGAAGTTCGTTCTTGGCTTCCGGAGGAGTTTACGGCAGCGCAGGACTAGTCTGAGCGGCAGCAGGATGTTTAAACAGGTTGAAAACTTTGGGTTAACCACTTGCAGAGGAAAGAGGATGCACATTCGACTAGAAAACGGTTGCTTCATAAATGACCGCAGTGCATCATAAGTATCAGCGAGCCGATTTCGAATTGTTGTGGAATTCATGGCGTGGGGTTGAGATGTCCCTGATGATCCGTTACCGAACGTCACCGCAATCATATCCCAATGTGCCCCTCACCGCTGAATTCTCTTCGCTGTGTTTTCCGCCGCCATTCTTACCATACCTCCACCTCTTCCCGACTAGACACTTCCCACGTGCCAATTATCCATCCTTTCGGCATAATCGATGCATTTCGGATCCTACGAGGCCGCTTGAATGGTGGTGGTGGCTAGTTGAGTGGCAACCATCCTTGTTCAATCCACCCATTTCCACAGTTGTGCATATTCAGAGTATAGTTCATGCAATTGGATGAAATAAGGTTAGTTACTTACCTGTGTGGCCGTGGACGTGGTTTCTTCCAAGGTTCAAGATGATGGATGTCGGATCTGTGTGCTGCTGCTCCGTGTTCAAGCGATGGAGCTTCCCTGTATTGGTTGCTGCTGGCTGAGAGTCTTAGAGACCCATTCCTCTGGTGGCGGACATGGCATGCACCGATTCTGTGAGATGCTGGTGTCTTCGTGGCAGGTACTCTAGCTGGATCAGCTGCTACAGGGTTCCTGTAGGACATCCTGTAGCCGTTTCTCCTCCTGGGGTGCATGCTAACATAATTTGAGTCCTATTGCATAGGTGAAAGGTCTTGAGGTCACCTAAACAGGTGAGTGCTCGAGCCTCGGAAGACCTTGTTTCTGAGATTGAAAAGAAACACAATTTTCCTTATTTGAAAAACAAAGTTCTAGTTGCATGTGCAGGTATGCTCGCTCAGATTGGAGTGGCGGTGGTGAAAATAGGTGGAGCGAGTGGGTGATGGCAGAAAAGGGTAGTTGCATGCCCCCGCAGTTGAATTAAAGCTCCAAATATTTCCTCGCAGTTGATTCTGGCCCGCCCAAACGTTCTACAGGAAGTTTCCTGTAGAAATATAGAACTTCCTGTAGAAAGTCCTGTAGCTTCCTGTAGAAGGCTGAACCATGATCCGATTGTGCCCAAAATTCGCAAAAATGAGTGTTCATGGTGGATGTGCATGAGAGGCTATCTGGTAGCTTGATAGGAACCCTTGCCTTTGAGTTGACATTCCTCCTTTTGTGCACTGTATACCTGCAACCTGCAACACTTTCAAAGATCAACTGAATTTTCCACTTGTTTCTCTTTTCCTTTTCTTTTTCTTTTTTCTTTAAGAGACAGCAGCAACGCCTCAATTAGGTCTTCACCCATACCGCCTGCCTTGGGTGCCTTGAAAAGATTTTCACCCAAGGATATTTTTATTCCCATTCTTTTTTTTTTTTAGAGAGATAGCAAGAGCGCCTGAATGAGGTTTTCACTCCTACCACCTGCCTTGGGCGCCTCAGAAAGGTTTTCACCCAAGGACCTTTTTTTTTTTTTTTTTTTTTTTAAGAATATGAAATGATGCTCAGGGTGTGCCCAAAACAGAGGCAGAACCATTCTCTATTACCAGCACTGATTTTTCCATAGTTTTGAAGAACTCTTGCCTTGAAAGAGGCTTCCTGTAGATCTTGAGTCGATGCCCATTGACGAGCATGGGGATGGCTTCTTCATCAATTGTTTGGATAAGAATAGAGCCATTATCATTACACTTTTCTACTGCATATGGTCCTAGCCACCTCTTTCTCAGTTTTCCCTTGAAATCCTTATGTCTGGAATCATATAGCAGCGCCCAATCTCCCGGCTGGAATTGTTTGTCATTGAGGTGCCGGTCATGCCACACCTTCCTATGAAGTTGAGTCACTTCTGAGTGGAGGAGGGCCTGCATTCGAAGTTCATCCAACCCATTCAGCTGCATTAACCTTTCTTGTTGAGCATGGCTGAGATCTAGGTCCAGCTGAGCTGCCATCCTCAATGTGTTGTACTCAAACGCGATTAACAAAAGAGCTCTCTTTCCATAGACCAGCTCATAGGGTGTGAAACTGGTTGTGGTCTTCCAAGTGGTGTTGTAGGCCCAAGTGGCCTCAACCAGGCGATCTACCCAATCCTTTCTGCTACTGCTCACCACCTTGGTCAAGATGCCCTCTAATGCTCTGTTGGTGACTTCCACTAGCCCATTCGCTTGAGGATGATATGGGGTGGAAGTTCTATGCTTCATTCTGTGATGAGCAAGCAGGTCTTCAATCAAATTGGAGGTGAACTTGCTTCCTTGATCGGTGACTATCTCTCTTGGGTAGCCAAATTTGTAGAAAATGTTTTCTCTTAAGAACTCGGCCACCTTCTCTTCTGTTGCTGCTTTGATTGCTTTGGTCTCTGCCCACTTTGTCAAATAATCTGTGCACATAATGATGTAAGAATTTTTCCTTGAAGGAGGGTTTACAGGGCCCATAAAGTCGATACCCCACTTCTCAAATGGCTCAAGAGTCACCTGAGGTTGTAGAGGCATTTCATCCCTTCGGGTTGGTTTCCCCATCCTTTGGCATCGGTCACTTTGGCTGATATATCTTCTGACATCTTCATGAAGAGTGGGCGAATAGTAGCCTGCCTGTAGAATCTTGAAGGCAATCCTCTTGGCTGCAAAATGTCCTCCACAAGGCCCATCATGACAAGTTAGGAGGATGTCAAAGACTTCCTCCTCCCTTACACAACGCCTTAAGATCTGATCAGGGCCAAGTTTGAACAAGTTGCCCCCGATCCAAGTAAATGAGGCACTTTTTCTCACGATTCTGCTCTTCTCCTTCAAGGATAGATGCAGAGGGAAGTGTGCTGAGACCAGATAGTTTTCTATATCAGCAAACCACAGGGAGAGTACTGAGATAGAAAACATATGCTCATCTGGCATCTGGTCATCCACTGCTCCATCTTCACCTACAGGCAAATCCAGTCTAGACAAGAAGTCAGCAACAACATTTTTTCTCTACCTGCTTTGTCGACGATGGTCAAATCAAACTACTGCAATAAAAGTAACCATGTAATAATACAAGCATTCACATCAGGCTGATTCATTAAAAATCGGATTGCAGCATGGTCAGTATGTACAAATGTTTGATAGCCAGTGATATAGTGTCGGAACTTGTTCAGGGCATGGACCACAGCTAGGAACTCTTTCTCAGTTACCATGTAATTCATTTCTGCCTTGGATAATTTTTTACTGACAAGGTATATAGCATATGGGAGTTTTTCTTCAACTTGTCCTAAGGCTGCCCCTATGGCTTTGTTCGAGGCATCCGTGTGGATGTGGAAAGGTAGGGCCCAGTTTGGGCCTCTCAGAATTGGAGCAGACACCAACTTATCCTTCAACTCATTCAGAGCCTTTTGGCAGTCATCCGACCATTTAAACTCAACATCTTTTGCTAAGAGGCCAAACAATGGCAAGGCTAGCTTACTAAAGTCTTTAATGAATCTACGATAATATCCTGCTAAGCCTAGGAAACTCCGGACATCTCTCACCTTTTGAGGAGGTGGGACCCTTTTGATGATAACAACTTTACTGGGATCCACCTGTAACCCCTGGCGAGAGATGGTATGGCCTAACACGGTCCCTTCAGTCATCAGGAACTCACATTTCTCAGGACTGAGGGACAGGTTCATCTCGATGCACTTACTCAAAACTTTTCCCATGTTGGATAAGGATTCCTGAAAGCTAGACCCGTAAGGAGTAAAGTCATCCATATAGATTCCTACCGAATCATGGACCAACTCGGAAAAGATGCTTAACACAGCCCCCTGGAACGTGATAGGGGCATTACATAGCCCGAAGGGAAGGACACGGTAGGAAAAGGTACCCCATGGACCAGTGAAAGTGGTCTTATCTTGGTCCTCCGGGCTGATTTGAATCTGGTTGTACCCACTGAACCCATCTAGGAAAGAGAAAAATCTCTTTCCTGCCAGACAATCCAACACTTGATCTATGAAAGGTAAAGGGAAGTGGTCTTTCTTGGTGGCTTTGTTCAACTCTCTGTAGTCCACACAGATTCTCCATTTCCCATTTTTCTTGGGCACCAACACTAGAGGGGAAACGCATTCGCTATCCAAGATGGGGTAGATGAATCCCGCATCCAACAATTTTTGCACGTCTTCTTTAACAATGTCTTTGAGGGCTGGATTCATCCTCCTCTGGGGTTGCCTAACTGGTTTACAGTCCTCCTTGATGTAGATATGATGAGTACAGACTGAGGGATGGATTCCCTTCATTTTCTTGTAGCTCCAAGCAAAGGCCTCCAAATGGCGGGTCAAGAGACTACATAGCTCCTTTTCCTAAGAGGGAGAGAGAGACGAGCTTATCTTCAAAGTCTTCTTAGGGCCAAACTCCACATTCTTAACTCTAGGGTTGGTCGAATTAGTGGCACTTAGGTCCACTAAGTCATTGGCCTAGGTGTCTTCCACCAATTCTTCCAAAGATAGCTCACTAGGGGGAGGATTTTGGATTAAGTTTTCAATCAAATCATCCTCGATTGGAGGACCTCCCTTGGTGGCCTCTACTGTGCATAATGGTGCAGAGTAGACCTCATCCTCTTCTCCTTCTTCCAACCATAGGGGTAAGTCATGTTCTAGAGAAGGTTGGGCAGGAGGGTATAGGACCAGTTGCTTGGACATAGGCCCATTTTTTATGGTCATGCTTCCTGCTCGACAGCTGATGTAAGCATCTGCGGTGGCCAGCCAAGGCCTTCCCAAAATGAGGGGATAACCTATGAGTTTTGCCTTAGGCTGGAGGACCAAAAAGTCTGCAGGGTATTCCCACGAGTCTACAGAGACCAAGACATCCTCCACAATCCCTTCGGGAGTCACGGTAGAGCGATCTGCCAATTGCAACACTGTCGAAGTCTTTCTTAGGGAAATCTGAAAATTGAGCTTAAGCATGGTGTCCCTGGTCATCACATTGATGGTGGCTCCTAGATTAATCAGAGTGTGGGGTATAATGGTGCCCTTGATGTGGACATCAAATACAGGGCTCCCAGGGTCCAAATACTTCGGACAGATTACTTGCCCCAACATGAGATCGGACAGTTGTCCTATGACATTGATGGTTCAGGCATCTTTCTTTTGCCTGTCTGGGTGCCTGAAACACTTCTCTTTAATCAATTTTTTATATATTGGCACATCTTTGATGGCCTGGAGAAGTGGAATTTTCACACACAACTACTTGAGTTCCCCAGAAGCTCATCCTCCTCTGGGTTGGGCTGTGCGGTCACTGTGAGTGGCTCAGGAAAGGGTGGAATGGCTTGGGGTTCACTTTCCTGTTTCTCTTCCTCCTCTTCTAAGGGAGGAGGTTGGCATTTTGGAAGGACTTTCCCAGATCGTAGGTTGATCTCCTGGATCTCCACAACATAGGTAGGGCATGTTGTCTCCCCAGTATATACCTACTAGGCCTGTCTATTTTTGGGGTTCGGGTTTGGTTGAGTAGGCATCTGGGGTTGTCTTAGAGGAGCAGGAGGTAATGGTTGTGGTTGAGTTGGTGGTGGAGGTAGAATGGTGGTAGGAGTGTTGTATTGGGGCCTCCACCGTGGTTGAGGTGCATTCCACTGAGGCTGTGGCTACGCATGAGAGTGAAACGAGTGAGAAGGAGGTTGAGTTTGGTATGGAGATAGATAAGACCATGGAGGAGGCGTGGACTAGGAAGGATGGGCAGGGGGGCCCCAAGAAGTCATATGAGCAGGTTGGTTAGGGTGGTAATAAGCTTGGGATAACCCTTGCATTCCCTGCTGATAAGGTCTTGGTCCATGAGGCCTCCTTTGGTTGTGGAAGTAGAGAGGTTCAGTAGCCACCTCGGTCCCTAGGTACATGGCTTTAAATCCAGGCAATGTAGCGCATTGGTTGGTGGGATGGTATTCCTCACACACAAAACATACCTCTACTGAGTGTAATGGGCACTTATTCTTGGGGTGCTTCCTTGTGCATCTAGGACAAAAAATGGCCAAAGCCCTCTCAGCTTCTTCTTTCTTCTACTGAATTCGGAAGGTATCGAGTTGCATGGCAATGGTCTGTCTCATTTCACTCTTAAGGTCTTCCATCCAGTTAGCAAACTCATGCTTGGAGAGAGAGGTACTAACTAAGAGATGATTCCCCCTACCTCTCTTCTGGGCCACCCTAGAATGGTTTCTAAACATGGTCTTTATGTCCTCATAAGGTAGTTGGTAGATATATCCTCCAGCGACCAGGTTAAGGGTGTCCAGAAGGTCTTCAGGGACTCCTCGGAGTAGAACCAACTTCAAAGATTTCGGGTCAAGTATGCACCTGGCTCGTTTATAACTGAGTTGGAACATTTCCTCATAGTCTTCCAAAGATTCATCACTACCCGTGGTCATCCGAAATATTTTTCCCTTAGTTTCCTTGGACCTACAGTAGTCTCTGTACTTGGTGTTGAAAGCTTGTTGCATTTGAGCCCAAGTGGTGATACTGTTTCTAGGTAACCCCATGAACCAGCATAATGCTGCATCCTTGAGGGTAGAGGGAAAGAGTTTCAGCTTTTGCTCATCCTCAGCATAGTCTTAAGTTCTGCTAACACTTAGGTTGTCCCTAGGCTCCTTATAGGGATACGGCCGAGGTAACCACAAACCAATCTTTGGATTGCAGGTTCTAGCCCACCTGCAATCAGAGAGGGCTCTCTCTTTTGTGATTCAACTTTTGTTGATGATGTTAGGCTAGCTGTTTGGCTCACGGGTATTTTGTTTGTGATTGGATGGAAGGTAGAATTCTCGAGCAAAGAGGCAAAGTAAGGTGTGATAAGTTTCGAACCATTGGGCGTGGAGTCATGGATTGAGGCTTGCTATTACGTTTTCTTGGTCACAAGGGGATCATGGAGTGGGATAGCCACACAGGATACAATTATCAATCTACTGAAAGGATGAAATGAGAATCAGGGATGAAAGGCAAAGGAGAATCATTTCATCATGCTGAAAAAGAGGAGAAATGGATGAATGGGGATCTAGGAGCAGTTAAGAATTCGTAAACATTCATTCATATGTGAAAGAAACAACGTAAACAAGATAATTTAAGTATACATGCTCATGGCTATTTCTGATGAAAACATAGAAAAGTGCAGAAATTGAACTTAAGGTGTAGTGAAACAAATCTTAAGCTATTCTTTTTTTCTGCAACTTAGAAAGCGGAACGGTGATAAAAACATGAAAATCAACAGAGGAGAGAAACACTTATTGAATCATGTAGAAGCACAGGAATTCCGTAATCATTCCTTGACCAATGGAACACATCAAGTAGTTTCGCAATCCATGCTTTCAGCAATCTTTGATTATGGAAAATATGACAGTTACAGTGCGGGTCTCTGCTCGGAGACAATGCTGAAAAGCAAACTAACCAACCTACTAACAACCAACCAACCCCCCACTACATTGTTCAGGGTGGTATATATAAGCAAAATATCGTAAATACATTCATTACAATTGACCTAGACAGGTCTGCTAGAAAAACTCTTCAAAAATCTAAGTGTTGCTGGAATTAAATGCATGTGAATCCTTTTGGCTGCGCTGGGGGCAGCCGGATCAGAAAGGACTACAATGTGGCCCTTGGAGGCCTGATGCAGTGTTGCTGGAATGATTGCGCTTTGGGAGCTGCAGTTCTGCTCTAGTGCGATTTAAATGTGGAATGATTATGATTTGAGGGCTTCGAGTGGCTTCACCCTCTTTCTGTGACTCAGCTGGAAGGTATTAAATGTTTTCCTGCTTCGGGCCGCTGCTTAAGATTTTCACTGATACTCTTTTCCGCTACATTGATGGCTTCTGTCGTCTACTGATACTCTTTGACACACTTGATACCTGATGATTTGATCTGATACACTTTAAGCTCTGTCATTGATATTCTGTTGTCTTTAAACCGGATCAATTTGGCACGATCGGGCAATTTTCGGGCTTTTCAGCGCAAAATGGGCCAAGGAATCAAGAGATTCCCCCAAGATTCCTCGAAATGGCCTATTTCCCGTAGCGATGTGCGATTTCTCGAAAACTGCCTCTGTTTCTTGTTCTGGAGCTCCGAAGTGCGATTTCTCTTCCTGCACAAATTTTTTATTTCTGGTTGCTGACGTTAGCCTGCAGTGGGTCCCTGGTACAAACATGTCATGGCGAGGTGCTGATGCTGAAGGCGATGCGATAAACTTCTCTGATGCGATCGCAATATCGCATCGGCGGGGAATGGAAGGGTGGTTCAATTGGACGTTTGGCGCTTGCGACCGCCGATCGGCGATATCGTGATATCGCGTCGGGTGGCGACGGATGGGTCAAAACTTGCATGGAGAAGAAACTGCGATCTTGCGATGCGATCTGGCTTTCAAGGGTCTACGGAGTGTTAAGGAAGTCAGCAAGGGGTTTGCTGCGATCAGAAGAAGCGAGTGGGTGCGAAAGGCGATTGAGGCTTCGGAAGGGGTCCGATCACCTCATAGGGATTTTATACTCTGGAAGGATTCCATTGTATTTGGAAGATAGTTTGAACAGGAAACATAAGGGTTCTTGCTAAGTTTCAGGTAAACTGAGCAATTCCCGGGGGTACTTATGGTTATTTTTCAACCAGGGGGAGGGATATTTATATAGGGGATGATTATTTGCATAGTTTTAGTAGGGGAATGGGAAAATGTAGGGAGCTAAATAATAATGTTAGTGGTTAATATGGAGATGGTAAGAAAGTGCTAAGTTCAGGAGAGATTAGGCTATTACAAGGGGATAGAATCCATTCTTCAGAGAGAGTATGGAATGACTTTGAGTAAAGCAGATCTTTACTCAAGTAACTGCTATGAAAATGATGAAACTTTAGAGGTATCAAGCAGATCTTGACCTCCTTTGGGGAAGTTAGTTAATGATTGCGGGAATAATGAAGAAAGGGAGTTAGTTATACCTGTTTTTGAGCTTCTCACATGGAACTGCCTGCTGATTGTGTCCTTAGTAAAGATGACGTCTGGAAATCTGGAACTGATCAGCAATTAAGATTCAGCAACCTCAGAACTAACTACCCAGCCTACTTACCTAGCATTTTTCTTCTTTTGCTTTGGGTGCACTTAGACTTGCAAACCCATCATTCTCTTTCTTCTTTTCATGCTTTCCTATCTACAGACTACCCTTATTTCATCCGAGGGCCCAGATTAAACTGTTGGGCTCCTTTGATTCCCTACCTATCTAAGAATCTACCAATATTAGACTGTTTGGACAGATTTACATTCTCTATATTCTAAAACAGGAAATTTAAACCTAGGGAGACCAAGATTAGGCTGTTTGGACCTCCCTTTAACTGGAAGTTGGCGATACCGGGATAACTTCTCAAAATTTGGAAGGCAATTAAATGGAATTTGATTAGCCTTCTTCACTTGGAGACTGTTTAAGCAAATATGGAGCATTGCAGCAAGCAAAGTATGACATATTTGGCTTGTAAAACTGCCAATCATGAAATATGAGTAACCTGCTATAGCAGGAGGCTAACAAGTTCGACAAAGGACATCAAACTCAAACAAGAAGGTATCAGGTTCCTGAGTAGTCAAACCATGGAAATGAGGTAGTGCAGAGGGACTTATGTTTTTCATTTTCATGTCTCCATTGGTATCTCGAATGGGAAAGGCACCCTCTCTTCTCTCATCTTCTCTTCTACCGTTTCGGTTTTCATCCATGGCTTCAGACAGAATGGTTTCTACCTCTTCTTCTGCTATAGGATCTTCGTATATCTCAAGAGGTTCACCTATTGGTTCTTCTGGGTCACTGCCACCAGAGAAAAGAGAAAGTTGACTCAGTGATGTGGTGGGGGTGTTGGGTAAGAATTTGCCGGTCTTATCTCTGTTCCTACGAGGCATGAAATGGAAAGACTTTTTCTTGCTTTTTGTATTTTTTCTTGTACCTGCAAAACTAAAATAGGTTGAACTGCAACTAAATATCTTACTGAAAGGAAAATATGGAATTGAAATGCTAATTTACGCTTGCAGAATTGAAATGCTAATCTATGAAAGCAAGAAATGTCTACTCTACTTTTGCGGAAATGAAATTGCAAAATGGAAATGAAATAAACTGCTTAGCAGAAGGTTGTAGTAGAAAATAGAAGAAAAGCAAAAATCACCAATACTCTGACGCTTCCATGGAAACGGCGCCAAAAAGATGTTGGGCTCCAGTATTGCAGCAATAATGCTGCAACTCCTGGGACTCCCTTCTTTACTTTTATCAACCTGGATGTTCGTAACAAACTTGGAAGCGACGGTGTTGTATGCACAAGTACTAGCTCTTGCTGCAGCTGTCACTTGGTCAGCCGGAACAAGTCCGCTAGGGGCTTTAGCCAACTTCTATGAGTTCTCAGAAGAAGCTTTTAAGTGATGAACGAAAGCTAACTCAAAGGGAGCTAATCTACTTGCGAAAAAGGAACTGAAAGCCAAAAAGAAATGCAAACCCTAGCGAACCCTAATTCTACCAACTAGTCCTACTGATGCATAGATGAGAATGCAAATTATTAAAAGAGATTCCATTACTTCTAGTAAGGTAAAATAAATGTGTTTGAACTACCTTTGTCCTAAGAAAGCATCTTTTTGTATTTTTTGATTAAGTGCCGATTTTCACATGCATATTCTTGAACTGTGCTTTACTGTGTAGGGGTGGATAAAGGAAGAGGAATGCTTGTAAATGGTTGGAAAGGCTCAAAGAGGGTCTAAGGAGTCCCTAACACTCTTCCCCAGAGTTTCACAAGGTTTGGCTATCAGGAAACCCCACTTGTGAGCTTCTATAGGAAGTCTGCAGGGGCTCTACAGGATGTTCTAGGATTTCTACAGGAAACTTCAGAATTTCTACAAGATGTTTGGAAGTCGGTTTTGAGGAGGTGGATGAGTGAGGGAAGGTGCATGGATGGATCTAGAAGTAGGATAGGGGTCTAAAAATGGCATAAGTACTGGTGGGTGGATCGGTGAAGAGGTGTAGAAGGCTGACTTGGCTTGAAGATGGCGAAGGCAATGATGAGTAAGGAGGTAAGGTTTCGTGGACACAAAGGATAGATGGGAAACAGGCAGCTTAGCTACGAGATAGAACAAGATGCTTAGATGATACTTTGGGAGGATGGATGAAGAAAGAAGATGCCCTGCATGGTGGGCCTTGATCAAATCAACAAAGACCTGCAAATGATCCAATCCTAAACTAGTCTAGTCTAACCATCAACAACATAAATGAGCAGCAACTTTATTTGGGAAGAAAACCTTGTACACCATCTATGTAAAGAAACATTTCAGATGGCCAAACCCATGAATAATCTCTGCAAATAAAACAAGCACACTAAAAGATGGCATAAACAAGCAAACTAGTGTTTTTGTGAGGCAGCACTGTTTCCTCAATTCCAGCCCCAAATCCAATAAGGGCGAGGTGAAACCAGGAGTGTGGTTGTCCCTTTTTCTTGGAAATCTTGCTGTTATTATGCTACCAAAACACCTAAACCAAATTCATTCATAAACAATGATCTATTCCAACAACATAACGAAATATACTTAGCATAAATGTGTTCAAATGCATAAAGGAAAACAATGATACGTAAAGGAAAAGTCACAATATAAAAAGGAGGCCCTAGGCTCTTAGGTTGGGCCCAACCCTGAGAGCTTTGGCTCCTATGAAAAACTCAGATTTGATAGGAAACCAAACTGCTTCTCATTATCCAAAAATAATCATAACAGTCATGCCAAAAATGGCTACAAAAGAACAAAATAGAGCTGCATCATTGAGGTGCAAAGTACACAATAGTTTCAAAAGTCTTTTTACGAAGGCTGAGGCCTCAAAATTTATAGATCACGAGGGACCTAGCTGGCCTCCTCAATCTGTGGAACTCAGCTGTCAAACTGTGAGTCAAACAATCCCTTTCTAAATGCTGATTGACTGCCTTCTAGATTCGGTTTTGTGGTCTTTGGAGCTCGGAGTTGGAGGTGAAGATCTCGAGGAAGGGTCATTGAATGCCATAGGCAGCCCCCCTTCAAGTCCTCACTTCAAGCTTGGCTGCCTTATAGCTCATGATTGCTTTCACTTTCCTCCAATATATGTCAAAAACCTGAAATAGACATGTGTTAACCACCTAGGAAAAGTAACTTCCCTTATTCATACAAAAGACACAAACATACTAAAAATAATGCATAAAATATAGAAAATGATGGATTTGAACAAGGACTAAACAATGAAAATTAAGCCAAATGAGCCCAAATTGTTACCAATTTTGGGGCTCATCATATGCGACAATGTCTCATTGCATTTTTTGAAGGAACGCTTCACTAGAACTTATCGAAAACTCATACCACTCTGATATGGTCCTTACACCATTACCAAGGTTTTGGGAGACATTGCATTTGAGTTAGCATTCCCCCATTCCTTAAAATTCACCTAGTGTTCAATGTGGACCACCTTCGACCATACTTGCCACTATTGCTAGACACATTAGACATTGCAAAACAACTCACACCTACATATTGAAATCCAAATTTCATGGAACAAGCCAGAACCGATTGGATCATGGAATCATAGATAAATTACACTCGATAGTAAAGGATCCAACTATATCAAGTTGTAAAAGTAGGCCAACTCCTTCACCAGGGCAAATGGCTCACCAGGGACCAAGTTCAGTAAAAGTTTCCTCATCTCATTAAGGAACTCAACGCAATGGGGTCCATTTATTTCTAATGGTGGAGGAATGATCTAGGTGGATATTGGTGGCCATTGACCTATTCCATTTGGACCCCCACCATTGTTTCTTTCAGTTTTTCAGTTTCCTTATTTGTAGAACAATTTATTATTTTCAGAGTTTTTTAGATCTTCAACTTGTAGAGCCATTTTGAGGTCCTAAACAATGTTCTTTTTGGGAAAATGGGACCAATATGGGTAATCAACCCATGTTCATCATTCAAAATTTGTAGTCCTTGGATAAATCTTTCTAACGAGGTATTGTGCATGTCAAACAAAGATCGTATGGCAAAGTTATGACCTCGGGAAGTTGATGTACCAATTTACCCAAATAGGACCCATAGTTTGGTGCTTCATATCCTAGGGTTAGGTTTTCGGATGTTTAGGGTTTTCCATTATTTATCAATAATAAATAAGCCTTTGAGCTTCATTATAACATAGTTCAAAGTCATGTAGCTGCCACATCTATTGTCAGAGATAACCTACCATCACTCAAGCTAGTCTTATTTCCATTCTATTTTTAAGCATATTTTAGTATTTGATATTAATGAAATGAAGTGTTATTTCTACTACATCTTTTTATTTATGATTATATCTATAATTTTATACATTCGTGTTTAAATTTGAATCATAGTAAACCTCTAAGATTTCTTTTCTCAAAAAGAAATGTCCATTTGTAAACAAGGTTACCCAACATGAGCCCAGCACAACTAACTGACATAGCGATACCAATTGGTGGTTAAGGGACATGGAAAGCTTGCACCAACTGTGTTTCATGAACATGAGGAGACTATGGACAATGAAACTTATATATTAACTGAAATAAGGTTATTTCACCAAAGATTCAAACCTTTCATTTGCTCAAAAATATCCCTTTCTGAAGTTGCCCATTGTTGCCTACTATCGCTTATCAAAGAAGCTCCCATCTAGCTAATTCTCTTTGATATTTTGCAACAGCTTTCTCACCTCTGCGTGGGGAATGATCTTGTGGAGCTGACATGACTGTGAGCTTCCTATCATTCCACACTTCCGTTGCAACCCATATTCTTCCCACAACATAAAATATTGTTGTGTACTTTTCATCCTCATGGTACTCCTCCTTTTCAATGTTGATACATTCAAAATAAATAGTTTTATTCTTGTAATTAGAAAAAGAACACAGCCATACCTTCACAATCAAATGCACATTTCTATTTATTCTTCCTATATTCCTCCATCTGACATATTTGGTCTCCCTCGAGGAAATTCTCTTCCTTCACTAAAGAGAAACAAATGATCTACTCCCCCTGAGTAGATCGTCCTCCTTCTTTTTCCAGACCTTCAATGCCTAGGTCAACCAAATCATCTTGATGCCCTTTCACCTTATAGTTGGGTTTGCTACAGGACTAGGAGTATCATTCTTTTTATTTCTTCCTCCTCTTTTCATCTTGCTCTTTTGACACAGAGCATTGAAGAGAAGTTTGTATTTCTCAACTCAATTATTTATTCATGTCTTCAAATCCTAAGATTATGCATTCACATGCATATGCTAAGAATCATCCCATTTATGTTCATTTATGTAGCTAGCTCTCTTATGCCCACGATTTCCACAGTTGTAGTATTAAAAGTAGCTTAAGATGACGAAAGAAGAGTTACCTTTCCAAAACTCCTATCATTGCCACCATACCTTCTCCTAGCATTTTTTTTCCTTTTTGGGTTGCTTCTACCTAGCACATATCGTTTCCTTGCATTTCATCTATAGTCTATGGCTTTATGTCTAAAATTATTGCAAGAAAAACAAAACCCATAAAAAGTATTTTCTTGACAGAGGTTACCTTTTCTTTGAAGGTTATGTCTTTGAGAAGGAAGGGTCCTCTACTGGCTTTTCATGTTCCTTCTATAACAATTTACATTACTGCCATGCACTCTTTCTTTCAGTTGCCTAGCTCTCTTTTGTTGTTTTTCTTGTTGTTGCATCTTATCCTTCCACCATTTCCTTTTCTTCTTTCGTTGCTACTAATTTCATTGTTGTGTTTGTTTTCCAGCAACCTCCCTTCCATTGTTTCTATTGGAACCTTGGAATCCATTTACTTGGGAGTTTGACCCTTCAACATTCACCATGTTGGAGCTTGATTTTTCTTTGAGATCCAAACCAACCTTGACAAGCAGGGATACTTGCTTAACAAGAAGCTCATCCAAGTCCTTTGTGCTACCCTCAAGCTTTTGATATTGAGAAAACTTTATTTTGAAATTTTCTAATTCATGTCTCAATGAGACTACCTCATTTTGTAGTCTCCCACAGTAACCTTCCTTCTAACCCAGTCGGGTTGTTAACTTTCCATTCAGTTTGTTAGCCTCTTCTTGTTGAGAATTTATACCAACTAATGTTTTTCTTGAACTAACATTCTCAATGTTGTAAATTTTCAATTGCTCCTCCTACTTGAAATATTTCTCTGATAGGTCCTTGATCTCCTCTAGAGAATAAATCAAATTCTTTCTAAAAAATATCAATTAATTTAGATCTTTTTCTTCACTATCAGAAGTGGTAACTAAGTTACCGTAGAGATCTAAGCCCATCTCTCTATCCATGTAATCTTCCACAGGTCCAAGGGTTGTCCCTTCTTCATCACTTTCACTGATACCCCTATTCTCACCATGGGATGTACTGTCCTCTCCCTCATAGGATCCCTTATTTTCTATTGCTACTTAAATGAGTCTATCTTCATTAAAACTACTAGATGCATTACTCTCTTTATCATCAAGTGATTCACATGATCATATAGATAATGAATGATTTATTTCTTTACATTGATCACAAAGAAATAACATAACTTCTGGGAAACATGTTCTCTCCTCTAAGAAATCCTCATCATCAATGTGAGTGTCATGACAAACAACTTATCCATGTTTTGGTTCATTACTAGAGTAGTAAGTCTCCTCAGCCATTTCTTGATCCACATGGCTATCTCCACCATATAGACGTTGCTCTTTTTCCAACACTTCCTTTGCTAACTCATAATTCCTTACATAATCAACATTTGACATAGATATCCCCTTCATGATAATCTTATACTCTTCTTCCTTTTTCTCACTCTTTTCTTCATTTAATACAGAGAGCCACATATCAGCATCCAAGGCCATTAAAGAGATTACCATTCTAACCTTACACATTTCATACCAAAGCTCATGGCATGATATGTATAAAAATGGAACTCCTTCTGCTATTAGCAAAGGTCGATTATCCATTATTTACCTTTGATTTACCTTCTAGGGGTTAAGCTACTCTTGAAGGAACATGGCCCTAATACCAATTCTTGGAAGCAATGTTAATACTGAGAAGGGGGGTGAATTAGTATTAAGGCTAATTTTAAACTTGTATGCCTATTTATTTTTCTTATTCAAGCTTGACACCCATCTATATAATTAGTAGCAGTAAGTAATATGGTAGCAACATGAAATGAACAAACTAGGATACACACCATGAGTATCATACACATCAGACACAAGGTTTCTACATGGAAACCCTTTAGGGAAAAAATCACCAAAGTTTTTTGTTGTTATTGATGTAAATAAGAGCACCTACTCTCTTACATCAATCTATTTTGGATCACCTAATCATAGGAAGCACAAACTGCCTTTGATTGTTTGCTAGCACCAACTTCCATGAAGCACCAGTTCCCTCTTTCTATATAGACTTGTCCAACTTACTAGAACCACCATGTGAAGCACCAGCCTCATGGATTTTTTATAAGCATCAACTTACAGCTCCTTGGATTTTTGTAGGAAAACTTGTAGGAGACACCAACCCCCAAGCCTTCTCATGCACCCACTAGATATGGAAGCACTAACTTTCTCTTTGCAGTCACCAGCCCACACTCAAATAAGACTTGAATGTTCTTTGTAATTTTGCAGCTGCTCTACTTGATAACATCTTTGTTCTCTGATCACTCTGCACACTCTGCAACAACCCAATGATCTTCTCAACAGAAGTCACTCATAATAGTCCATGCAACTCTGTTCTCTACTCTTCATCAGAAGTCATTCAACTCTTAATCACTTTCTCTCCATAGCACACACACAACTCTCACACATATTTCTCTTCACAGACACCTTCATCCTTTCTCATATAGCACAGGAAACTTAGGCCTTGCTCACATAATACATGGGAAACATTCGCCTTTCTCACACAATGTAGCTCTCAGGGTCTCTTACATTTGCAAACAAACTCGATGCCTTTGTATGTAGAGAATCCTGTCTTTCACCCTTACACAACAATGCACACACTTAGAGCTTTTATACTTAGTTATCTTGCTACGATGTTTCTTCCCCCCACTTTTCTCATCTAAGCTCTTAGGTTTTGTTCCTCTGCTTCCCCCCGATTGATGCTTCCACTGTTTCATATTCACACTCTGCATGTGCACCTTGGCATGGCTCTACCATTTTGTTGTCGCATATGACTTGGTATCTTCCACTCCATTAACCATGAAAGTGGGCACTTGATAGTTTCTCCATACTGAGAATGAATTCCTAGTCAACTGGCACACTCCACTAGCCACAGTCCTCTCTGTGAAAATATATCCTATTACTAAGTCTCTCCATGCTTATTCATGGTTTCACATGGCTTGGATGTCCTTCAACAGGGCATATCAAATATACTCAGGCATGGCCTTCCTTTGCTGTTGTTACATCTTCGGTTTGTTTCTTGTCACAGTGCAAAATTAGTAATCGACCTTGCAGTCCTTCATTGGCTAATTGTATGGAGCTCCATGTGGAGAAATTAGTTCAAAATAACTTTCACACTACTTCATGAGTCCCATACATCCATTTAACTCACCAAACACATGCATCAGAGAAAAGATAGGGCTTCTCTTACGTCAAGGAAGACCTAACACTCTTTCCTGAAGATTGTGGTCCTTGGTGCCTTGACCCAACGATCTTTGACAATCACCATTAATCCTAAGACCAACTGCTCTGCTCTTGCATTCAACTTCATAGCTACTAACCCATATTCTCTTTAAAGCCCTATACTTCCTTGTCAAAGTGATTCCATATTGAAATATTCATAGTGGTCTAGTACTCTAATATTCCAATTGCCGACCTCTGATATGATGAGTTGCTTCTTCTTAGCCCTTCCTGCATTTCTTACCATAGGACTGAGGGTCATGACCTGCCACTTAGTCTTGAGGTGCTAGAGTGTTTTTATCCCATCGAGGGTTATTTTTCCCTTTCTAAGTGCTTAACGCCCTTGGTTCTTTAAGTTCTTCTTGACCATGTGCTAGCCAAATATCAGAGCCCCTCTCATTATAAGTTTTGAATTAGGTATTTAACTTTGGAGTCGCAATATTCCCACTTTTCATATAGCCCATAGCTCTTGATGCTCAACCACAGCTCCGCACATTCGGTTTTTTGAGTCTTTGCGACCATGGTCCCAACCCAATATCAGAATCCCCTTATTGGGACCTTTTCAAGTATTAAGTGTTACAAAGTGACAACATCCTCAACCTCTGATATGACGTAATAAATCCACGAGGCGCCTCATGAGTGGTGAGATGTGTCACCCATATTTTTCCCTTTAGCCCCCCTTAAAACGCCAAACTTTACTACCATATGTCGTTATGTACCACCATGTCAAACTGATGTCAGATGCCACTATAGCTTTATCAAAACCAATCATATGGGGCCATGTGTCCTACTAGAGGAGAGACAAAATGGCTCATCCATATTTTCTTTGTGATTAAATCCTTTGTTAATCCTTTATCGGCATTCCTAACAGTGTTTAACACTATCGAAGCTTCACCAATATCACAACTTTTAAAAGGTTCTCACGTTTAGTAGTTATGATTCTCCAATTGGGAATATGACTGATATGTTGACCTCATATTGATGATATGCCGATATGTTGGTTCGATGATCTTTGATATGATGATATGATGGATTGTCGATCTTCGATATGCCAATATTATTTCCTGCATAAGGTTTCAAATCCATTAACTTTAGTAGGCCATAATGCTTGAACTAGGAATCCTTTTTTTGACTTTTGCATAGTGTTGGAAATCTATTCCAGAGAACTTTACAATGGAGAGGGTATGTTGTAGGTTTTGAGCCCATATTCTACCTCTAATATGGCTCCAAACTCTATTTGATTTTTCTGCTCCTTGACTCTCTAGACAATTGAACTCACAGCCACTGAGGTGATCCTCTATGTTGTTCATTGAGAAACCAATTTCCTGGTTGTGGAGAAATTGTGATTAAGACATTAACGATTATTTTTTATTGTCACTTCTTTGTCACTTTATTGTTTTTTGTGTTCTCAAATTAAGGACCTAGAAAACATGGTCTTTAACCCTTAATACATGTATGACCAGAACATCTCAGAATGGCATTTGTTGCTAGATACAAATGATGAATGAAGAAAGCTTGAAGGGGAAGTTAAAGATAATATGTTGGTCTTTCACAGAAACTACTATCTATAACCTAGAAGAATTATGAAAATGAGAACTGAATCATAGGCAATATGTTGCTTAACACAGAAACTACTATCTATGACTTTTGGAGAAGTTAAAGATAATATTTTGGTCTTTCACAAAAACTATTATCTACAACTTAGAAAGGAAGGTGAAACTTCAAGTATAAGAGTGCTCTTTAAAGTAATTTTAACTTTATCTACATAAGAAAATAAAGATTTGCAGCTTCATTACTATACCTGAAAGAAGAAAACATAAGATGACACACAATAGAGAGGGTTACAAAGTTATACCCAACAATTCATGGAAACTTATGTTTCTTTCATTAATCAACAATTATATTAGGAATGCAGTGGCCTAGTCTCTGGGTTCTCCAAAATTCAAACCCTTTCTCTATAAGTCTTCCTCTTCTTATACATTGTGAAACAGTTGTTGATCTATGAAACTGTCAAACTACTAAAACTGTTTCTCTAACTATTTGAAGTAAGAATTATTACAAAATATTACACAGAGGGAAAAGACATCTCAAAGAACATAAAATAACAAAAAACAACTAAAAAATGACAGTGATTGGCTACCTTTCGGCTCTGTTAATCTGTTGTCGAGTTCCTCTATATGTGCCTTAACAATAATTAATCAGCTTTAATCATAATAAACTATGTTTGACTTGTGCATAGCCTGGGCTTACGCATGTATCAGGTGCATTTCAATTGGCCAAGACACCAAGAAGCTCGTCCAACTACCTTTTCCTCATATTTGGCATTAACACTGATTTTTTCCTTTACACGAAAAAATTAATGCAAAGCATGCAAAAGTGAAACTGAAAAAGAATTAACCTAGTTTAATAACTCCATCGGGTCCGTCCGTTCATCATTTCATTAACTTCCTATCACAAATCGCAACCGACCCATTTTATTGTTATATCAACCCAATCCTTAATAAACTGCGACATGATGGATGCGACAGAGTTATAAAACATAATACATATATCATATCGGGTCCAGCCATCGCATATCGCAATTGGTGTTTTAAATTGATGTGTTAACCCAATCCTTTACAAACTACATAACTACGGACCCGCCTAAGTTATAAAACGTGATATAAATAATTTCGGGTCTGGATCACCATTGTAAATTGCAATCAATGATTTTAATTAGTGCGTTGACTCAAACCTTGCGATATTGCAGACTTGCTAAACTTATAAAACACATGATATATAAACTATTGGGTCCACCTATGGAAAATTGCAATTGGTGGAACCCAACGTACATAGCTCTATAGTGTAGCGGACCCGACGAATTTTATAAAGCGTTATAATATATATATATATATATATATAATATAATATAGATATTTCAGGCCAAACACCTTTAACTTTTATCACTTGTTTCTTTGCGATTTCGATACGCAATGTGCTTTGCGAGATTTACATACATAGTTATATATAATATATATATATATATATATATAATATATATATATCACACACACACACACACACACACATTGATATAACCATTGGCCTAAGCCTTGGCTATACCGGGGCGGATTCTTTTATTTTTACTTGTTCCTTCACAAAGAAAACATACCCGATATACCATTATTACTCCTTCCTCTTGCTTTTATCTATTTTTGAAATATTTTCAAGTGATTGTTGAATGAAACATGAATATTATAGGTAACAAAAAATGCATGTTACAACACTCTACATGAGGCTTGTAGCTACCATGGAATTCCACTCGGTCCATCATTGTAATCATCATTTGATGGCTTCTCCAATAGTCATGCTAATGTGATGATTTTCTTCATGAATCTTGCAACAATCATGAGATTCCTCCTCGGCCATCACTACCAGTAGTTGCTACAACAAGCATCCAAGCTAGTGTGGTTGACATTAATGCCAACACTCCTACCAATAGTTAGGTCATGCTCCTACCAATATTTAGGCATTGCTCCTGCTAATAGTTAGGAAATGGAAGCTGCCCAACACATCTTCCCAACATGACTATTGACATCAATGCCAACACACTTGCAGATGCCTTCACTAGGCCACTAGCCATCCAGACAATGCCAACTATCCATCACTTCCTCTAGGGTCATATTATATATTAATTGGAATGGACTGTTTAGAGAAAAGAAGAGTTTCTATAAACTGTTTGAAGAAAATAATATAAATTGTATGGGTCAAGATGGGAAAACCATATTAATAAGAGGAAAACCCAAAACCAATATCATGTTGACAAATTTCGTGGTTACATCTTCAAGGAATGCTAGAAAAGGATGTCAAATATACATGGTGTAGGTGGAAACAAATAAACAACAAACAAAGAAGGAAAATTTAGAGACCTTACTGTTATACAAGAATAGTGTCCGCATGGATGCTAATATTCCCACTAAGATGGGAGGCTATCTTAGAAACAAACAATCAAAGTCTACTATTGATTCCTTTTATGAAAATAGATGAGAGGAGAACCAAGAGGGCCAACTTGAGTCTTGCACTCGATTTCCTCTCTTTCTTGATAGATTTTTGCTTCTTTCTCTTTGTCTT
Organism: Pinus taeda; assembly: GCA_000404065.3. Classification (NCBI taxonomy): domain Eukaryota; kingdom Viridiplantae; phylum Streptophyta; class Pinopsida; order Pinales; family Pinaceae; genus Pinus; species Pinus taeda. The sequence continues at coordinate 224,924 of APFE030083245.1, forward strand.
CTCAGCTTCAAAAGGACCTGTATAATCACAACAACATACTACTATGCAAGAAACAAGGATCTAAGTTCATAAATAATACAGGATCAGATGTGCATTAACCATATACAAGCATATATAAACAAGTACACAAGAATATGGAAGGAAACGAGAATAGCTTTATTCAGATGAAAAGTAGCAAGAGGATTACAACCATGAGCTCTGACCCAGCATCATCCTCCAGCTAACAAGCCCTTCTTCACCTCAAGCAAAGAAAAATCACCCAACGCTATGAATGTACACCAGAATACCAACAACACTTCTCTATAAGTTACAAAATTCTATCCCCCGAATCTCTGTGATGACGGACCCATATATAGATGATTACAGACAGGTGAGTCATCTTTTGGGATCTTGATTAGTGTCCTCTCTATGATAGTTCTTTCTTCCACTTGAAGAATGATGATCTCTTACTCATCCCTGGTCGAAAATGGAGTGGCAAGTGTCAGAGGGGAAGCTTCTGGAATATTCCAGGATCTTCCACCTCACATTTTTGTCCCTGCCATTTGTCCATTCCTGACCATCGCACCCTACAGAGGAGAAAAACAGTATGCATCGAACCCTGTACATTGGGAAGGTGATATGCACCGCACCCTCTACATTGAGCTTTCAGTATGGTCCAGTTTTGACCATTTATGAGCAGTTTTCAGTGGAGAACTTTTGGGAGATGATGTAATCAGTTGACCTTGTTCCTTTAGGCAGTGAAACAACACTTTTAGGGGCTTAAGAGCCCTCAGTTTATGGACATTTGTGATTGGGGTTGAAGTGCCCAAAAATTTCTATAAGAATTTCCCCCTAAAGCATGAGGTCATTAATCTTTTTTGATGTCAGGTGACATGCTTTACTATGAGGATCTGAAGTTTTTCTGGGTTGGGAGGTGACCTGTAATAAGATATAATACAATACATTATTTGACAATATTTTTTCATGATGTAGCTTGGGTGGGCATTCCCATGCTTAGCTTTATAAATTCATTTTTCATGTACATAGGACAGATGATCATCTGTATGACAGACTCATGATATGGACACATCATCCTTTGATTTAGATGATCATCTGTTCAACAATGATGTACACTGGATGTTTTTATATTCTTGAATATATCGCAGCCCAGATGGATGAAATTAGATATAGGGTCTTCAACACTTGGCCAATCTTCACTCGGAGTGCAAGTCGATCCATGTGAAAAATGTTTTGGAGTCGAACATCGAAAGACATCGCCTGATTACGATCCAATGATGTAAGTTGTTAACAAGTGGGAGAGGAATCACCAATAATGGCAATGACCCTCAAGGTACTACAGTAAAATTTATGTGGTGTGAAAAAAGGACTTGGCGTTGAACACCATGCAAAATCTCTTGGTCAAAGGCCATTGATGTAAACCTGTCGCCGAAAGTGAGAAACTTGCCATTAAGGCATGCAAGCTTCAAAGTACTGAAAGGGTTGTTCCTAAGTCAACTCCTTGGATAATGAGTTGATGTTGAAAAGAAGCGACCTGTCGTAGGAGGGCCTTAATGAATCCCACATCAATGACATGGAACGAAGAAAATGATTTTGGAGGTGAAAACAAACTAACGATACAGGGTTCAGGGTGGCGGTCATGAAGGAATGGAGCATGAATGTATTGCAGTGGGTGAGACACAGGTGAATTGTCTGAACGACTTCTCTTGAACATATCAGTGACACTGAAGATGGATTGGTAGCATTAACCCCAAAGATGGATGGCATGATGGACCAATGGTGAAGACCAGTGAACAGAATAACCCAACCCGACATGGATGTGGAAGGAAAGTGTCATGTTCAAGAGCGACTTGCTACCAAAAAAATTTCTTCTTATTTTCTTCCCAATTTTCCCCAGTCATTGCTGACCAGTACCTCTTTATTTTTGTCAAGCTTGAGGAGGACAACTTATGCTTGTTCTATAATCCACCCTTTGGGTGAACCTGTCACTATATTTTAGCGAGCCTAGCGACACTGAAGCTCCTTCTTGTCCTATTGGATGAGTTTGTCGCTATTTAGTTTTAACGAATTTAATGACAAAGATAACTCGGTCTCTTTCAATTTTAGAGAGTCTGGAAGAAATGGAAAGAAGACTATGAAGATTCTTTTTTGTTGCATAATCCCTTAAGTCCGAAAAAGCGTAAAATAATACAAAAGGGATGAATTTTCGATAGTTTTAACGAGACGAACAAGACAAGGACTCGATCTTTTTGTGTAATAATCCCTCAGGTCCAAAAATATTAAAATCTAGAGGAGGGATAACACTTCTAATGCCTTTTAACGAGCCAGAGAGGCCAATCGCTCGACAATCTTTTCATATTGTATGAGTCAGGTTAAAAGAGCTTAAAGAAGACTCGTTTTCGAGGAACGATTGATGGTTTTGGGTGGCAGCTGATTCCAAGTAAGATTTGGAATTTTCCAATCACAATAGCGTTACAAGGATGGCTAGCAGAATCACTCTTCGCAGATGTTCCTCGAAGGGGTAAACAATGATATGGGGGTGAATGATCGGCTAAAAATAGAGTGGAAGTGATGGCGAGAGCGCGACCAAGGCTCAAAAGCTGGTGATAAGGCATTCACAATGGTTATTTACTTGTTCATTTTTTAATGAGCTTAAACGCAGGGAGAAACACTTGCTCATGACTTATGTTTATTTTTTAACGAGCTTGAACTATGCGCTAAAACGGCTCATGGAGAGTTTATTTTTTAACGAGCTTGAACTCTGCGACAACATTGTTCGCCAGTCGCATGATAAGAAATTTCCCATTCGAGATGTTATTTTGAAGTGGCTTACATCTCTCAAGCTTTGCCACGGATCCTTTCTTTATGCAAGTTAGGAAACGACTAGCCTTACGGGTTTAAAGGGTTAGAGGTCCTAAAAATTTAAAAGATAAATAGCTACTCTTCCCTTGCATGTGGAAAGGTTTGCATGCCCCCAAGTATAGCGAAATTTTTTTAGGTTACCAAGAAAGTTTCATCCGCGTAGAAAATAAAATTATTTCTCTGTGATGTCTATCGAAACAGACAAAGGGGAGCGTAATCAATCAGCATATCCTTAACAAAGGTATCTTATTCCAGTCTGTTCCCATTTTCCTATGAGGATGGGTTCACCAGACTAGTCATATATCCCTCGTGGAAATCAACCTTATACCCAAGGTTTTCCTGCCGAAACAGGCCAGGGTGCATGACCCCTAGGTTTCAATCACATCTTCCTGAATTACTCGCGCTCATTAGGTGGACTGACTGGAGACTGATGAGACATTTCTTGCATGAAAAGACCATTCAGGGATGGCATTTGACTATTTGTGATGTGTGAACCGGGGATTGACATTTTATCTACGAGCTTGACCATTCTTCCTTCGTGCGGAAAACACATTACTCTAAAGAGTGAGGAGACGATGGCTCCCATGCAATAAATATAGTCACGTCCAAGGAGTAGATTGTAATCTAAGGGTCCTTGAACTACCATAACGTTCATGTGAACAGTTTTCCTTCTCAAAGGAATGGACACATTTGGAAGGATCACTAAAGGTCGGCTGGTTCCCTTGTCGAAGACTGTTAGATTTCTCATCTTAGGAAAAAGCGATGGTGAACCAAGCGCTTTCCAGGCAATTGAGGAAACGATACTCACAGAAGCCCCTTCATCAATGATGGTAACAACCATGACCATTCTGTAAGCTTGTAAATGATTCTGAATGGTACAATGGCTGGTAAACGGGGTATGCCTAGTAGATTCCATTCGAAGGAGACAACTAGGTTTCTTGGTGGTGGGACCGAATAGACGGCCGGGTAGGACTATGATGAACTTCCTTCCTATGGTAAAGGAACGGGAGGACTACCCCCAAGCTCATCGAAGTCGGTGTTGATGAAAAGAATTTGAACGGTGTCGTTCTCTTTCTCTTCAGTGATGGTATCGTTCGAAGATGAAGACTTTGAAGGAAATACCGGGTCAACTGCCGTATCAACCCTTTGACTTTTGTCTGCTATGGATTCCGAGGGTTCATTTTCAACGATAGTTGCTTCGGCTAACCATAAGGATGGGTCAATCGGATTTTCAACCTGTGGAGGGTTCGGAAAGAGTTTTTTATATCCAAGAGGAAGTCGTAATGGTGAAACAGGACGATTATCTAAAACTCTTTTAGCCTCTTCAAGGAAGGGACAACGGTGGATGACATGATCGCCTTCACACAACTTACAAGGATGTTTAGGATTCCTTCTTTGTCCATATGCTTCACTTTCACTGGTTGACGGTGAGCATTCAACATGATCGCCAGAGGTTGATGCTACCATATTTTGCAAACGAGGAGATCAGTCCCTTCAGATCTGAGTGATGCAGGGACAATCTTAGTGATAGTGGTCTCCATTGCAAATGACACAAGGAGATTTAGGTTTTGACTGTACGGTGTGTAGATTTTTGCTAGAAGATACTTGGTTGTTCCCTTTCGATTTTCGTTTTTTTCTCTTCTTTTCCTTTTTCTCTTTCTACTTCTTCTTCTTCTCAGTTACTTGACTTTTAACTTTATCGGCTTTATCAAGTGAAGAGGAAGGAGGAGAAGGAGAATCAAATGAATTAGAAGGTTGGGAGGCAACTCTAATGTCGTCTAGTTTCTAGTTAGACTGTTCAGGAATTGTGGGATTCTTAACGACAGAGGTATAGAAGAGCTAGACCGACAAACTGGTTGTCAATCCTGGAAGTGACAAAGTGGCCATATGGGGTGGATGAACATCTCCCCAAGATAGGAAGGGACTACGATTTCCTTCGCGGGGAAATCCTTGGTTGGTAGACTCCATTTTCTCAACCTGAAGATCAACAAGGGAATTTGTGACGTTATTCCGATTAAAATAAATTTTTAGACACTTGGACACAACTTGTTTTTTCAATTTTAAAGAGTCGAGAAAAAACAAAAGATGACTCTAGTCGCCTTCAATTTTGATTGAGCTTGAAGTGACAAGCGCTCAGAGGACCTTTTCCTTTAAGGAGTCTGAAAAGGAGCAAAATGGACTTCTCTAGAGATCTAGGCGAAGAGGATTACGAAACCAATCATAAAACTGCAGAATAATTTTTACGGTACGAGAGTTAGTCTTCCTGAATGCTGTGTTTGGTGCATTACGATCAATAGGGTGGCAGACACGGCTTCCTAAGGATAAAGGATGCAGCCTATTGTGGTCTCCCAATATATACGCGATGGTACGTGGGAGCACAAGTCCGTACTAGCACTTTCCATCTCAGAGTGGAGGAATCACCCAACCAGCACTGAAAGCAACAGTTACCAGGATTTACAATGCCGGAATACATCTCTAGCCTAGACCTCTAGATGTTATCCGTTAAGTTCCAAAGCGTTGTTAGATTAATTGGATTTATTTTAAGTTGATCTTGCTTAACAGTTTTCCTTTCAGGTTCACCATGTGATCTATGTATAATTCCTGAATGCAGTCTAAGATGATAAACAAATGTTTTATCTTCTTTCAGCAATGAAAATCCTAGCTACTAAAGGGAAGAAAGTTAAGCATCTTTACTTCATAGAGCACAGAGCACACGCTAATATGCACAGTCCTAAATCAAGCCAAACATTCAAAATGCAAATGCACATGCATGTATTGGTTTTCATATCTCTTAATGTGTAAATGACGCTAAGAAAGCTATGTGCAAAACTGAATTACTTTTAAAGTGACTGTACTCAACAAAATTATTTTTCAAAACGAAGTGAAAGCAGAAGAGACACTTTGTGATTTTGAAATGGAAATTGCTTTTCGACACTCTAAAACTAGTAATTCAAATCTTATGCAATAGTAACTGTATAATCAACTATCTAAAATAATGGAATTGCTTCCTGAAACTAAAAACAACAACTACGAAACTTTCAGATCTAAAGATGACAGTTCGACTATACTAGTTTTTGCAAAAGAGAACTAAAACGACGTACAATACATAAAAACATTTATAGTTCTTTGCACTAAGGAGGCGGAATAATGCAAGGGAAGGGGGTATTCACAGAAGTACACTGATTACAGACAGCAAAAACTCTTGAATAAGACTGAAAACAGTGAGAAAAATCCACAGTCTGAGGGCAAAATCAATGCTCCTTGACGATCGTACCTGTTACACAGTGAACTCAATATGCAGCGCACCTACTCCATTTGGGAAGTGTGATGCATATAGGCTGCCTTGAAGGCAGGGTGCGATGGTTATAGTGAGAGACTTTGAATGAGATTTTATTCACAATTTGCAGTTTAGTTCAGGTGTTTAAGCTGAATAAGTACAGATCAATGTATGTAAAGCACAAGGGTGATCTAAGAGGTTACTAGAGCCACCACTCCGGGCAATTAGATTGCTTGCAAATCTATTGTTTAATTCATAAACAAAACCCATAGATTGACTGAAGCAGCATTGATCTACTTTGCATTTGTATGACAAATGCAGTTTGAAGGCTAGCTGACTGGACTTCAGGCTCCGTCTGTATGTTTATAAAAGAAACAAGGATAGATAGGCTAAAAAGTAATCTAGTTGCTCCCAGTGGAGTCACCATTTTGTTATACGGGAATAGTGTCCACTCGGATGCTGATATTCCCACTAAGATGGATGGCTATCTTAGAAACAAACAATCAAAGTCTACTATTGATTCCTTTTATGAAAATAGATGAGAGGAGAACCAAGAGGGCCAACCTGATTCTTGCGCTCGATTTCCTCTCTTTCTTGTAGAGTTTTGCTGCTTGCTCTTTGTTTGCTCAACTTCAAAAGGACATGTAGAATCACAGCAACATACTACTATGCAAGAAACAAGAATCTAAGTTCATAAATAATACTGGATCAGATGTGCATTAACCATATACAAGCATATATAAACAAGTACACAAGAATATGGAAGGAAACAAGAATAGATTTATTCAGATGAAAAGTAGCAAGAGGATTACAACCATGAGCTCCGACCCAGCATCATCCTCCAGCTAAGAAGCCCTTCTTCACCTCAAGCAAAGAAAAATCACCCAACATTGTGAATGTACACCAGAATACCAATAGCACTTCTCTATAAGTTACAAAATTCCAGCCCCTGGATATCTGTGATGAGGGATCCATATATATATGATTACAGAGAGGTGAGTCATCTTTTGGGATCTTAATTAGTGTCTTCTCTCTGATAGTTCCTGCTTCCACTTGGAGAATGATGATCTCTTACTCATCCCTGGTAAAAAATGGAGTGGCAAGTGTCAGAGGGAAAGCTTCTGGAAGATTCCATGATCTTCCACCTTGCAATTTTGTCCCTGCCATTTTGCCATTCCCGACCATCGCACCCTACAGAGGAGAAAAAAAGTATGCATCACACCTTGTGAAGGTGATATGCATCGTACCCTCTGCATGGAGCTTTTAGTATGGTCTAGTTTTGACCATTTATGAGCAGTTTTCAGTGGAGAACTTCTAGGAGATGATGTAATCAGTTGACCTTCTTCTTTTAGGCAGTGAAACAACACTTTTAGGGACTTAAGAGCCCTCAGTTTATGGACATTTGTGATTGGGGTTGAAGTGACCAAAAATGTTTATAACGCTTACCAGTCATTAGTGAGTTCCAATATGTTTTTTCAGAGGAAATTATGGGCTTACCCCCTCGTAGAGACATAGGTTTCTCCATCAATCTAGTGTCAGGAGCTACCCCAATATATAGAACCCGTTATTGAATGACTATACCAGAGTTAATCGAACTGAAAATGGAACTACATGAACTCTTAGAAAAGGGTTACATTAGACCCATTGTTTCACCACAGAGGACCCCTATATTATTTGTCAAGAAGAAAGATGACACATTTATAATGTGTATCAATTATTGGCAATTAAATAAGTTAACTATCAAGAATAAATATCCACTTCCCTGAATTGATGACATGTTTGATCAAGTGAGGGGAGTAACCGTATTCTCAAAAACATGATTTAATGATTGATTATCATCAACTACGAATAAAATATGAGGATATTTATAAGACAACTTTTAGAACTATATATGGTCACTATGATTTCGTAGTGTTACCCTTTTGGTTTCACTAACACACCAACAACCTTCATGTGTTTAATGAACAATGTAATCCACAAATATCTTGATAGGTTTGTGTTAGTATTCATAGATGACATTTTAGTGCACTCTAAAAATGAACAATAACACAAAGAACATTTGAGATTGGTGTTATAGGCATTAAAAGAACATCAGCTATGTGAAAAACTCAACAAATGCAAGTTTTACAAAGACAAAATACAACATTTAGGACACATCATTTCCAATGAGGGACTATTAGTAGCTCCTAAAAAGGTTAGAGCTATTATGAATTGGCCCACACCTAAGGATATGTCAATAGTTCATTCATTTATGGGTATCATGGGATACCGTCGAAGGTTTATAGAGGGGTTTTAAATTGGAATATCACATCAGTTCCGTGCAAAAAGGGAAGAGAGTTTGAGTGGACATCGAAATTCCAAGAAAGTTTTGTTAAGTTAATACAAATTTTGACAGTAGCCGCCATATTCAAAATTGCAAGCCCAAATAAAGACTTTATTGTTTGTACTGATGTCTGTTTGGAAGGCCTTGGGGGATTGATGATGCAAGAAAATGCAGTAATATCCTATGAGTCTAAGAAGCTGGAAACCCATGAAAAGAAATATGTTGTGTATGATCTAGAGCTAGCAGCAGTAATACATGCTCTAAAAATGTGGAAATACTATCTATTAGGAAAAAATTTTACTTTAGTGAAAAAGCATATTAGTTTGAAATATTTCTTTAGCTAACATGTTGTAAATTTTAGACAACAAAGGTGGCTAGCTTTCCTCAGTGAGTTTGAATTCGATATAAAATGCATAAAAGGAAAATCAAATAAATTCACAGATGCTCTAATTAGTCATGCCCATGCTTTGATACAGATATTCGTTAGAAGCATTAGTACTGATTTTTGGGAACATATTAAAAATTCCAATCAACAAGATCCTAAATATCTAGAAATTCCGCGGAAATTACAGCGAAGGGTAGTTCTAGGATATGTTAGAAACTCTGGAAAGATGCTAACCTACCAAAATCGATTGTATATTCCTAATGTGGTTGTGTTGAAATAGTTGATATTGAATGTGTATCACAAGAAACATTATGCAGGCCATGCTGGTTATGAAAAGATTATAATAACATTAAGGGAAAACTTATTTTGGCTAGAAATGGAGGTTGTGACATAATATTTTGTTGAATGAATAAAATGTCAACAAGTAAAGGTGGAACATCAACACCCTGCGGGATTACTTCATCCATTTATTATTCCCAAATGGAAGTGGGAAGTAATTTCAATGGCTTTTATTACAGGATTATAAGGGGAAAAGTTCCAAAATGACTCCATCATGGCGGTGGTGGACACCTTGACTAAAGAAACACACTTTATATCGGTGCAGTCTACCTTTGGAACCACCCATATTGAAAATATTTTCATGAAGGAAATCTTCTGATTGCACAGTGTACCAAAAATGATAATGTCAGACGGGGATGAAAAAGTTACCTCCAAGTTTTGGGAATCCTTGTTTTGGGACATGGGGACTCATTTGAATTTTAACACTCCATATCATCCAAAAACAGATGGACAAACAAAAAGGACTAATAAAATTCAAGAGGATATGCTACGAACGTATGTCATGGACAAGCCTACTAAGTGGGAGGAATCCCTTCATTTAGTGTAATTTTCTTACATCAATAACTACCAAAATTCAATTAAAATCAATCATTTTGAAGATTTGTATGGTAGAAAACGTCATACTCCAATCAATTGGAGTCAACCAAAAGATAGATTAATATTGGGATCAGATGCTTTGCAGGAAATGGAACAGGTAGTGCGAAAAATTAGCTAGAATATCGAAAAAGCATAAGAGAGGAAAAAGAATGATGTAGAGAAGAAGAGAAAGCATAAATAATTTAGTATTGGAGACGATGTTTACTTACTAGTAAAACCTAGGAAAATTACTCTAAGAACCAAGACTTGTGCAAAGTTGGCACCATGATTCTATGCAGGGCCTTTTGAAATCTTCGATAGAGTTGGTCCCGTAGCATATCACTTGGCCTTGCCCAACCATATTAATGGTAATAATGTTTTCCATGTATCCTTTTTTTAAAAGTATACCCATGATAACTCTCATGTAATTGATTAGAACTTGATACAGGTGGAACCCAAAGGAGACCTTCTATCAGATCCACTCGATGTGGACCCCGGATTGGAAAGGGACCATGCTCTAGAATCAAGTCGCCATTTTAGTTAAATTGAAGTGGAGGAACTTTAAACTTAAGAAGGCCACTTGGGAACACTAGGATACTATGCAAAAATCCTACCCAACATATTTCAAGAATGAGGTAGTTGATTCATAGACATCGAGGATGATGTTCCTTTCAAGAGGGGGAGAATGTGATACTCCTCTAGTTCTATGTAAATATTTGTTATGTTAGATTGAACTAATTTTAGTTGTGATGTCTAGAAAGTCATAGTGAACTCTAATTGACATGAAGTATGATGATGTAATAGATAAATTTTATTAATGAAAAAAAATTGGAGATTACTTGGGAGAGAAGCACTTGAGTTAAGGAGATTTTTTCCCAGATTTAGAAACCAATGTGGTCAGATAAGATTAAGACGAACTTCCCTAAAATCATTCCTAAAAATCCCTAGGAGTGGTTAGCAAGATTTAATATCATTGCAGAGAGAAATCTATTAAACAAATCAATGTAGAAAGAACATTAGTAAGGCTGAATCAAGTGCCACTAGAGAAAAATGTGGGCTTCAAAGAGAGAGGGGAGATAGGCTTTTGAAATATAGGGAAAATTCTAGGTTATTGGGTTGAGAGACCATAGAAAGAGGGACACCACTAAGGAAAAATATGTTAGGGAAGCAAGGCATAAAATACATTGGCTAGAATCATGAGGGTTTGTTAGTTATTTTGGGCAACTGATTTCATCTCGGGGGAACTAGAGTTTCACTTAATGGTTAGTTGGATAGTGTATTTCCCAAGTACAAGTTTCTACAGTCTATCTCGTTAGAAAAATTGTGAATGTTAATTTTCTGCCTAAAATGAATTATGTTAGATTACCGTAATCACTTTTAGCACTAATAATTGACCTTGATTATTTTTGGAAAAATGTCTTTTTTAATTTTATTATGTCAATTGGAGAGGCACAATTTCTACAATATGTTTAGTTAGAAAATTTACATATGTCAATTTTGTACATAAGATATTTTCCTATTTTTTAGGTAGAAAATTTGATTAGATCTTGGCACTAACCCTATAATATGTATCACTTAAATGCATCTTTTTGAAAGATATGAATTATGTCTAAATGATTAGAATTTGTCCATGCACAATAGCATTTTATGAAGCTTTGATTTTGTAGAAGATCTTACAATGGGAAAATTAAATACCAATTCAAAACCTATGTGTAACACTGTTAAGTAAATAATTAATTATTTCTTAGTAAAATCACCTTTGGAAATGAGATCAAAGGGAATTTTGTAGACTTAAATAGAAACAATCCATGGACTATCTCACGAAGATAATCTGAGTTGAGGATAACTTGGCTCAATGTTTCAAAATATATATATCTATATCTATAATTGGTATTTCTCGGCAAGATCATCGGGCAAGGAGGGGTACCATTAAGCTGGAAGTTAAAAGGACTCTAGGAATGTTAGAGTCAAATATATAATTGTACATGAATTTTAAATATGTACCATTTATAGGAGATCTGAGTAGGAAGTACTTGATTACTGAGGTAAAGCATTAAGGTGAATAACACGACTAGGACCTAAGTCGAATTGATTCGAGGGCTTATGATGAGTTAGCTTATGGAAATGGTGCATACATTTAAGTATAAATAAGATGAATACATAGGCATATATATAATTAAGTGAATTAAATATGTTTATGTTAAAAAAGAAAACAATTGCTATTGCTAACCATTTTTAACTGGATTCAATTTTGTGTATTAAAAACACAAAATTCATAAACTATTGAGTTTGGGCATTCATAACACCTAATACTCAGCCATTGATTTTCTTATACACTACAGTAAACGAACCACAATATTCGTTTACATAATGATACTAAATGTAGCTCAGTTTTTAATAAAGAAATTATTTATATTAATTACTGTGTGGTTCAATCGCTCAGACATTATATGAACCTAATAACAGTAGTCATATATCTTAATACCGTTATACAATTAATGAAATAAAAAACTTTATTATACATTCAATATCAGAGCTGGTGTAACATACAGTCCAAAACAAACCTTGAAAATTGAAAGAAGGGGAAATGTACGAAAAATGTAATAAGCATGAAAACACTAACAAAGGGAGATATAGAATTTAAAACTCATAATATATTCAGAAATTGATTGATTTACAGAAATCGGAAGGTTAACAAATTTATAAATCGAAAAGCATAAGGACCATATGGAACTCAAGGCGACCCGAACTCGCTTAATAACTCCTAAACATCAAATAAGCCCACATTATAGTCGGGATAGTATACAGTGACACTAAGTTCACACACTTGGCCTCCTCACACAGAACCGGAATCAAGCAGGTTCTCTTAGACCTTTACAGAGGGAGGAGTTAACATTGAACCCACATGTGCTACTGTAGCGATGGTGAGACTATCGCTGCAAACAACGCGAGTACAAGGAAAGGACAGGGACACATACTTGTAAGAAAAAAGAAGAAAACACAACATACTTGAAAAGTTATCTGAAGTTAAATTGAAACCCATCAACATATAAAAATAGAATCACAACCTTCAAATTTACCTTGTAAGGGACCGCAGGCCATAAGAAGAATATGTGCTCGATTTTGTCAACAATTCTTTCACGTGAAAGGTATCAGGAAATAATAACGCAAGGGAATAAATTATCTTGTGCGAAAACAAGGGAAAATATAAATTGATCTGACAGAAAAGAAAATATTTCCACAACTCATACTTGCTTCTCAGGAGAATAAATGGGCATGAGCCTAGGGGAAAAGGGAACCTACGATGAAGACGCCCTCAGAAAAACAAAAACAAAACCTGTAAAAGGATGAATAGAGGGAAAACACTTCACAAAAACGAAATTATAAAGGATTACTTGTTGCCATAGGTTTAGTATGCTCCCTTAAGGGTATCAACGATGCCCGCATAGCCGCAAGAAAATTAGCCAGTGAAATAGGAAGTATAGGTTCAGTGTCGAGTTAATATTTATCGTCCAAGCGGTAGTAGACATGCACACTACCAACCCAACTGAGACTAGTGAAACAAACCCAACAAAGAGTCTAACTAGCACAACCATATTTACCAATGTGATTGATAAACACCGAAATGCTTATATGAAAAACATATATACAACCACATTTTCCAATGTAGTTGATATACGCATATAGGCTTATATCAACCACATTAATAATTATTATGGGTATTTAGCATTATTAATGATATGAAATTTATCCACGATAAAGAATGAAAGATATCACAAACTCATGTGCATGGATGTGCCTATGTTATTTATGCAGTAGATTGATAAGATTGCTAGGATACATAGACACTGAGGCAATACGAGAAAACATAACAGTGAGACATGTAAACAAAACAAGTTTAATAAGGAGTTCACCCAATGCTCCTGGGCTATGTCTCCTCGTCCAGGCTTTGAGTGGTGGCCTCTCTATTATGTTTCCAAGCAAAGTTTTTACAACAATGAGCTCGATTTGAGTCTCACTAATAGAATGAAGTCAGTAGGAATGGAGTGCACAGACTCTCCTTACTGAAGTCGACCTCTGAGCATCACAGAGCATCACAGTAGTATGACAAGCCTATGCCGAAGAGCTTGCTTGAACCTTTCAAGCCTTCAATGGAGTACACAAACTCTTTGACTTTCTCTGGCTTTATCTGGCTCGATGCTACCTTCAGGTCAGCTCGGCTTCTACTCTCTGTTCTCTGCTATTGGCTTTCTGTGTCTCTGTGTGTTGCCTCCCCCCTATTCTTCTACTTCTGTTAGTTCATGGCTTTAAAGCCAGTCTACTCTTTGACTGCTTGTTTCCGCATCCCAACCTTCTGGTTTTCTTTCCACTGTCCATTTGAATTCCTCTTCTCTGCATCATCATCATTGGATAACGCTTCGCAGGGAGGCGGCCACCTATTTGCTAACAAACTAGGTGTTATATTCCATAAATCATAATTGAATGGCCATTAAATTTATTTTCTTTAAGATCGCATGCAAACACGAATTGTTTGCCAACTCATCATCCATGTCGAATGTCAAATCCGTGTCATCTTGCTTTTTGACCTGTCAAATCCGGTTAGTCATTGGGATGTATCTCCACCGTCGATCTGGACCCCCCAGATCCTATGGTTGCCCTTCATATTATGCGGACAAGTCGTACAACATTTACCCATCTCGTGCAAGCGGCTTTCTTTCTCTTCTGCTCGACATGTGTTGCTCGATGTGTGGCATTGGGCGAGACTCAGTCAAAACTGCTTACTACCTCGAAGCCTTCCGATATCCTGTCAGTTTTGGGGAATCCATGCTATAGAACCGAAATAATTACTTTTCTAAGTTTTATAGTGTTTTTGGGTCCAAGCATTCCGGGGCTTTCCTTCACTTAGGGGGACACCTTGTAATACGCGATTAGTGCTTAGCGCTAATCGTGTATTAGAATCCATCTTTGTTTCTTGATCTAGCCTCATGTTTTGCCAGTTTCATGCCATTGCACTTTACCATGAGCCAATGGTCGACACACTCGACCGAAAGTCCTCGTTGCTCTGCTCTGGCCACAACTGCAATTGTTATGAGGATTCCTTCTGATAGCTTCAATTTTTTCTAGGACTTGAATCTTTTAGCATAATTGAAATAGTCATGAAAACTTAGAGAGTTTTAGGATCTAATTTGGATCACGACCTTCCTACTTAAAAAGCTTTTGGACCACCGAAAGTTGGTTTTATTTCAAGCATCAATCAAGTGAGGGTATTGCTTCCTCGCTTTCTTAATTTCTATCCATTTCACACTACTTGGCTTTGAACCTTTGAATCCAATCTTGAGGTAGTGAACATCACCTCTGCGTATTGTTCTTACCTTCCTATCCATAATTACATCTTTCTGCAACTCATTATGATATTCAGGTAAGAGATCATCAATAGAAGGTAATTGACTTTGCTCTTCGAGATCTTAAATTAATGAAGGTTCAAATAGTCTCAAGTTGTTTTCATTAACAACTAAGTAGATGTGCATGTAAGTTGGTAGATCAAGGTGAAAAGTATTCTCACCAATTTTCTCAAGTATCTTGAAAGGTCCATACCTTATTGGCTTCAAATTCTTACTTTCACCTTGCATCCTGTCTTTGCTGATATACGGTCAGACTTGGTCACCAACTTGGAAACTATGCTCCATCTGATGCTTGTCATGCCTTGCCTTATACTTCACTTGGCTCTTTTCCAGCTGTTCCTGTATTTCCTGGTGAATCTCCTAGACTTGTTCAATGAAATTAGTTGCCTTGTCCACATCATTGTGTCCATTAACTGCTATGTCTTTACCAAAGACAAAATCCAAGGGAGACCTTGGTGTGAAACCAAAACATGCCTCGAAAGGAGACCTTTGTGTAAAATAATACTTAGCTCGGTTGTAAGCATGCTGCGCATAGCATAAATGTTCATCCAAAAGTTTGGGATGCTTGCTATAATAACCTCTGAGCAACTGGATCACTCTCCTATTGACCACTTCTGTTTGGCCATATGTTTGTGGATGAAAAGTTGTGCTTTCCTTCAGCCTGGTGTCCATCAATTCCCACAAGCTTGACAAAAATTTCCCAATGAATCAAGTATCTTGATCATATATTATGGAAGTGGGTAATCCAAAATGAACCCATATATGTTGAAAGAACAACTTTGCAGTTTGTTCAGCTGTAATCTGTTTGTTACAAAGTATTAAAATACACATTTTGTTGAACCTATCCACAACAACATATAAATAGTCATGACCATTCCTAGATTTAGGCAATCCTCCAACAAAGTCCACGGAAACACTTTCCTAGGGATGAGAAGGAACTGGTAGTGGACCGTACAAGCATAGTTTTCTATTGCTAGGCTTTCTTTTAGCATACCTCGTACACCCTATTACATATCTAGAAATTGTCTCATTCATTTTCGACCAATAAAAAAATCTTTGCAGCTGCGCAACCATTTTACTTACACCAAAGTGACTTCATATTAGAGAAGTGTGTGATTCTCTAATTATCTTTACTCTTTCAGTTTGTGGATTGTGTAGCTTCCCACAATGATACATGAGTTGGTTGTTAATATGATAATCTAATTCTTCTTTTCATTTGGCTTGACTTAAAGTTGCGTATACATCTTTAAAATATATATGTTGAGCATATTGTTCAATGTAGCTCTCATGCAATACTGAATTATGCTTAAGTATAGTAGATGCATTTATAATCGGTCTAGATAACATATCTACAACTTTATTGTGTATGCCTTTTTTATATCTGATGACTAAATGAAATTGTTGTAGAAAGCCCATCCATATATAGTGTCTTGATTTCTACAACTTAGTTTGGGAGTGTAGATATTGAAGTGGTTGATGATCAACATGTATAATTGTCTCTTTCCCCATTAAGTAATGTTTCCATTTTTTCACACTCTGTACTAGTACATACAATTCTTTATCATATGTAGGATAGTTAACTACTCTAAAATTAAATGTCTCAAAATGATGACATATGGGTTTACTATGCTACATCAACACTGCTCCCATGGCATAGTTATTGGCATATGTTTCAATCTCAAATGGTCTTCGAAGATCAGGCAGTGTTAGTACTAGTGTTATATTAATTTTTTCTTTCAAGGTGTTGAAGGCTTTCTGTTGTTTGCCTCCCCACTGAAACACCTTGTTCAATCATGTTAAAGCATGTAAGGGAGATACAATTAAGGAAAAGTTAGAAATAAACTTTCTCCAATATTGCGCTACTTCTAAGAAGCTTCTAACCTCTATAGAAGATTTCAGTTTAGGCCAGTTTACAATGACTGCAACCTTAGAGGGATCTATATTCAATTCACCACCCCCCTACTATATGTCCCAAATAATTCAAAGATGTTTTTCCAAATTCACATTTTGAGAGTTTAACATAAAGTTTTTCTCTTTTCAAAACATCTAGTGTCTCCTTCACATGCTTTAAATGTTCTTCCCACATTTTGTTAAATATAAGAATGTCATCCAAATATACAATAACAAAATCACCAAGAAAAGGTCTGAATACATCATTCATTATTCTCATGAAAGTAGCATGAGCATTAGCTAATCCAAAAGGCATAACCAGCCACTCATACAATCCCTGTTTTGTTTTGAAAGAAGTCTTCCATGCATCTTGCTCTACAACTTTGACGTGATGATAGCCACTATTCAATTCTAACTTGGAAAAATAAACAACTTCTTTTAACTGATCTAATAGATCATCTATGCGAGGATAGGGATAACGATTTTTGATCATTATATTATTTAGTGCTCAGTAATCAATGCACATTCTCTACAAGCCATCTTTCTTTTTCACCAAAATGATTGGAGACCCACATGGTGATGTGCTAGGTCTAATGAACCCTTTTTCGAGCAACTCCTATACCTACCTCTTGATTTCTACATTCTTTAAAGCGGACAACCTGTACATTCCGATGTTAGGTAATGGAGCATCTTGCTGCAAATTAATGTCATGCACTATTTCCTTTTTGGGTGGCAAACCTTTAGGTTCTTGAAACAATACATCATATTCTGAAACAACTTTTTCTAAATTAGTTTGTTGTTTAGCATCACAACCCTCAAATACATTGGTTTTATCAGGTTTCTTTTCCTTAACAACCATCAGTATAAATTGTTTGCATGAATTTACAATTCGTTTCATCTGCCCTGAGTTTATGAGAGTATAATTATTCTTGAGCTTATGAGCTGTTAAAATATATTTGATTCCATATTTAACGAGTAGATACTTCTTCTCATCTCTATAGAAAATAGATTTTCTATCATACAAGTAAGGACATCCTAAAACAATTACACATATATCCAGAGGAACTATATCTAACTCAACCTCATCTACAAATGTTGACCCAAAAGAAAACTTAAGTTTGCATTGTCTAGTCACTTGTAGCTTTGCTTTATCACTAGCCAACCTAATGGATATTGTTTCTTGTGAGGTGTGATTAGTAATCCCAACTTCCTTACAATTGCTTCAAAAAATAAATTTACCCGTGAGAAACTATCAAACAAAATATCAATCTTTTGATGATTGGAAATAACTTGAATATGAAAAAGCTCACATCTCTTTCTCTCATTTTCTTCATTACTAGTAGATTGTGCAAAATTAATAGTAGATGCTTCAGAATTTTTACCTTTTATACCCGTGGTTTAGATTGTTACTTCATCTCCTGAATCTAGCCCGAAATATTTTTGAATAGCTACAACAATCTTCTTCTTGTTGCCCTCGAACTTCTTAGGTTTCAACTCCGAATACAGAATCTAGCAGTGTTCATCACCATGCCCATCCTTATTATAGTGAGTGTATGAGGACTTTCTCTTCTGTACAATGTTTGTCTTCCTCTCTTTCCATTTCTATTTTCTTTTCTCCTTATTTTTGCTTGCAGTGGGTTGGGATGATCCCCCAGCTTCTAGGTTCCCATTCTTACCTCTAGCTTCTAGATGTGTAGACTGAATAGATACCTCATCTATACTAGTGGGACTAAACATGAGGATAGCGTGCCTCATGTAGCTGTGTAGACCACCTATGTACTTCAACAGAGGCTTACGTGAGTCGAAAGAGATTCCTAGAATCAAATCTCTTTTCCTAGATTCTTGAGTGTAACCTTGTACACTTTGCCCTTTTAGTTGTCGAAGAGTTTGCCAACTCATCAGGCTTTTTGCATGTAGGCTAGTGGATATAATTGATTTTTAATTGCAAAAACAAATTCACTCCAAAAAAAAGAATCTTACCATTTTTCTTCATGTTAGCTTGTGTCCTAACTTTCCACCATACAAAGGCAGTGCCTCGGAGGTGTAGGCTAGCCAGCTGAAACTTACTTTTGTCTAAGTCAATGCTCTGCACTCTGCAATAAACATCAATTTGTCTGATCCAATTATCCAGCATCTCTACATTCAACTCTCCATCATAGATTGGTAAAGAAAATTTAACATGTAATTTAATCAAAGATTTCTTATTTTTATGTTAGGCAATGGAGCATCTTGCTGCAAATTAATATCATGCACTATTTCATTTATGAGTGGCAGACCTTTAGGTTCTTGAAACAATACATCATATTTTGAAACAGATTTTTCTAAATTAGTTTGGTGTTTAGCATCAAAACCCTCAAATACATTGGTTTTATCATGTTTCTTTTCCTTTACAACCATTAGTATAAATTGTTTTTATGAATTTACAATTTGTATCATCTCCCCCGAGTTTATGAAAGTATAATTATTCTTGAGCTTATGAGTTGTTACAATATATTCGATTGCATCTTTAATGAGTAGATACTTGTTCTCAGCTCTATAGAAAATAGATTTTCTATCATACAAGTAAGGACTTCCTAAAACAATTACACATATATCCAGAGGAACTATATCTAACTCATCCTCATCTACAAATGCTGACCCAAAAGAAAACTTAAGTTTGCATTGTTTAGTCACTTATAGCTTTGCTTTATCACATAGCCAACCTAATGGATATGATTTCTTGTGAGGTGTCGTTAGTAATCCCAACTTCTTTACAACTGCTTCAAAAATTAAATTTACTTGTGAGCCGCTATCAAACGAAATATCAATCTTTTGATGATTGGAAATAACTCGAATATGAAAAAGTTGACGTCTTTTTCTCTCATTTTCTTCATTATGAGTAGATTGTGCAAAATTACTAGTAGATGCTTCAGAATTTTTAGCTTTTATACCCGTGGTTGAGATTGTTGCTTCATCTCCTGAATCTAACCCCAAATATTTTTAAATAGTTGTAGTAGTCTTCTTCTTCTTGCCCTCAAAATTCTTAGGTTTCAGCTCCAGATGTAGAATCCAACAGTGTTCATCACCATGCCCATCCTTCTTATAGTGAGTGCATGAGGACTTGCTCTTCTGTACAATGTTTGTCTTCCTCTCTTTCCAGTGGGTTGGGATGATCCCCTAGCTTCTAGGTTCCCATTCTTACCTCTAGCTTCTAGATGCATAGACTAAATGGATACCTCATCTATACTAGTGGGACTAAACATTAGGATAGTGTGCCTCATGTAGCTGTGTAGACCAGCTATGTACTTCAACAGAGTCTCCAGTGAATCTAAAGAGATTCCTAGAATCAAAGCTCTTTTCCTAAATTCTTGAGTGTAACCTTGTACACTTTGCCCTTTTAGTTGTCGAAAAGTTTGCCAGCTCATCATGGCTTGTTGCATGTAGGCTAGTGGATAGAATTGGTTTTTAATTGCAAAAATAAATTCACTCCAGAAAAAAAGAATCTTACCATTTTTCTTCATGTCAGCTTGTGTCCTGCCTTTCAACCATTCCAAGGCAGTGCCTCAGAGGTGTAGGCTGGCCAGCTGAATCCTACTCTTGTCTGAGTCGATGCTCTGCACTCTACAATAAACATCAATATGTCTGATCCAATTATCCATATTCTCTGCATTCAACTCCCCATCATAGATTGGTAAATAAAATTTAACATGTAATTTAATCAAAGATGTCTTATTTTTATGTTCAGGGCTATTAGGAGACGTGAGGAATTTTTCTTCTTTTCCTTTGCCTTTGGAGTGGTCATGGAGAGATTCTTCTACTCCTTTGTCTTCTTTGGAGCTTGATGCATCTTCATCTCTATGTTTCTTATAGTGCCTATACATTTCCTCCACCATGGATTTCAGAGTCATAAAACTATCCATGAACTGGGGGTCTAATTCCAAGGGATTTTCTTCTGACATTTTCCTCTTAGAATAGACTCTTCTAATTTCTGGGTTAGTTTCAGCCAATTCTCCTCTTAATTTAAGATTTGATCTAGTTAGCATTCAAGAACAAAATCCAGCATAAGCTTGTCTAACCTTAATAACTCTATGCTCTCATACCACTTGATCTAGAATTTATGCACGATAAAGAATGAAAGGTATCATAGACTCGTGTGCATGGGTGTGCCTATGTTACTTATGCAACAGATTGATGAGATTGCTAAAATACATAGACATTGAGGCAATCAGAAAAACCGTAACAATCAAACATGTAAACAAAACAAGTTTAATAAGGAGTTTACCCAATGCTCATGGGCTACGTCTCCTGGCCCAGGCTTTCAATGCTAGCCTCTTTATTATGTTTCCAAGAAGAGTTTTTACAACAGTGAGCTCAATTCGAGTCTCACTAATAGAATGAAGTTAGTAGGAATGGAGTGCACAGACTCTCCTTACTGAAGTCGACCTCTGAGCATCACAGTAGTATGACAGGCCTATGCGGAGGAGCTTTCTTGAACCTCTCAAACCTTCAATGGAGTACACAGACTCTCTGACTCTCTTTGGCTCTGTGAGGCTCGATGTTGCCTTTAGGTCAGCTTGGCTTCTACTCTCTATTCTTTGATATTGTCTCTCTGTGTCTATATGTTTTGCCCCCCTGTTCCTCTGCTTTTGTCAGTTCATGGCTTTAAAGCGAGTCTGCTCTTTGACTGCTCATTTCCGCTTCCCAGCCTTCTGGTTTCCTTTCCTCTTTCCATTCAAATTCCTTTGTTCTGCATCATCATCAGTAGGTAACGCGTCACAGGGAGGTGGCCACCTGTTTGCAAATGAAATGGGTGTCAGATTCCCTGAATCATACTCGAATGGTCGTTAAATTTTTTTGCTTCAAGATCGTCCACAAACACAAATCATTTTCCAACTCATCATCTATGTTGGATGTGAAATCCCTGTCATCTTGCTTTTTGACCTGTCAAATCCAGTAAGTCATTTGGGACATATCTCCGTTGTCGGTTTGGACCCCCCAGATCCTATGGTCGTCCTTCATATCGGGCAGACAAGTCGCATGACATTTACCTATCCGATGTAGGTGGTTTTCACTCTCTTCCACAAGATGCGTGTCGCTTAATGTGTGGCATCGGGCAGGACTTAGTCAAAAATGCTTACCACCTCGAAGCCTTCTGATATCCTGTCAGTTTGGGGAATCTGTGCTACGAAACCAAAACGGTTACTTTTATGAGTTTTATAGTGTTTACAGGTCCGAGCATTCAAGGGCTTTCCTTCACTGAGGGGGATGCCCTGGTTTATGTGATTAACGTTAATCGCGTATCAGAATCCACCTCTGCTTCTCAATCTGGCCTCTGGTTTTGCCAATTTCATGCCATTATGATTTACCATGGGCCGAGAGTCTTCACACTCAACCGACGGTTCTCATTGCTCCGCTCTAGCCACAACTGCAATTGTTATGAGGATTCCTTCTCATAGCTTCAATATTTTCTAGGACTTGAGACTTTTGCATAATTGAAATAGTCATGAAAACATAGAGAGTTTTAGGATCCAATTCAGATCAATTAATAACTATATAAATAACTACATAGGATTATTAATAACTATATAAATATTAAGAACCAGATTATTTATATATATTGTTGTATAAATATAATATTAATATTATAATAATTATACAAACTCCTAATATATATTAATTAATAATAAGAATAGCTCATAATAATATTAGATTATCATTATATTATTTAAATAATCTAATAATATAAAATTATAAAAAAAATAATAACAATTATATTGTATTATTATTAACATAATAAAATATAATAATAATAATAATAATAACTATTTGATTATAATATTATATTATTATTATAATAATATACAAATATAATAATTATTATAATAATAATATAATCAATATTATTATAATAAGAACAATAAAGACCAATTATTTATTATTTATGGTAATTAATAACTATACAAATAATAGCAACTATATTCTTATATAATTATATATTTATGATTATTATATTAATATTATTATAATAATATAAACTCATATTATTATGTTATTATTGTTGATGATGATGGTGGTTAATGTCCACTGAGACCAAACTTTGGTCTATCGGACCTAGAGAACCAAATTATTTAGTTTGATTTAAGATTTTATTCGTTTGCTCAAAAAACTCACTATAATTTTGATATCATAAAAGGCTAGGATGGTCAGTATCGCGACAAAGATTATGAAACTGAGATCTAATGTGGTTGTATATGGGGCATCTAAGAGGAAGTAGTTTTCATCCTCAATGTTCCTATTCTCACAGAGATGGCATATCCTTTCCATCCATGGTGTTTTAGGAACTGCCCAATGACTTGTTTCACTATGGAGCCCATGAGAGTTCATTTTAATCTTTGCTATATTAATTTTCTTCTTTGAGCTAGATAAAACAGAGAGATACTTTCGATCTTCTAGGGTGGGGTTGATGACCTTCTTATAATAACTTAATTTTTTTTTAGCTGCTAAATCTTTCTCACACCACATTTTTTCTTTGAACTTAGAAGTAACAATATTCTTAATGTTATTAATGTTTTGCAATGCATCATTCTCGTTGATCTCCCAATGGTTTAACCAAGCCCTCGTGTCTTTATACCACCCCCGCTTGAGTGTTAGGTGGTTTTGGCTGCAATTTAAAGCTAGCTTAGGAAGTCTATGATCTCTTATGTTATTGAGCTTGTGCTTGCACAACAAAAGCCTAGTCATAGCTAGGCTCTCAATAGGGGAAAGGCCTACTTCTATAAGGAGAATAGGGAAGGGTGTATTGCTTTTAATTTTTAGGTTATATGTTATAAAGTGCTTCTGGATTTGCTCAATCTTTCTCCAAGATTATCTAGAGATGCTGCAATGCCAAACCTCGCATCCATATTATTAGCCTTTAGTATTTTTAATATTTATCTTAGGGTCTGTATACATAGGGTTAATTATTATCAGTATCTAGGATTATTAATAACTATATAAATATTATCAAACAGATTTAATAACTATACAAATAATAGCAACTATATTCTTATATTCTTATATATTTATGATTATTATATTAATATTATTATAATAATATAAACTCATAATAATATTAGTATTTTTAATTATTATTATTATTATTATTCTTAGGTTTTATTATTTTTAATATTTATCTAAGGTTTTGTCTACATAGGGTTATTTATTATCAGTATTTAGGATTATTAATAACTATATAAATATTAACAACCACATTATTTATATATAATATACTTTATAAATATTATATTAATATTATAATAATTATATAAACCCCTAATATATATTAATTAATAATAAGAATAGCTCATAATAAAAAAAATCCACGGGAAAAATCCATAATTTTTCATTATATATAGAAAAATTACATATTGTAGATGTTGTAGCATATGCCATAACTGTGTCACCATGGACTACCACAAAGTTTTGTACTATTGCTTGTCCAGATACACCGTGCATGGCGACCTGTCATGTTTTTCATTGTATATTTTCCTTTCTTTTATGTATGTATAAGTCTTGTATATGAGCCACGCAGGGCCTGTTCAGTTTATATAAACTATATATATATGCCTATATACATTATAGAGATTTTGTTTTTACAGAACTGTGCACAAAAAAGAAAAAAAATATATTTCAGGGACTAATGTCCCTCTGGTATCTCTGGTCTATGTATGGCCGATGAAAATAGCGGTATTCCTCTGTCCCCCTTTGTTCGTGAATCATCCAATCTCCTCTAGGTAATGCCGCGGTCTCCTTGGATAGTTGGTCAGCACTGCAGTTATTTTCCCTGTAGATATGTTTGCAAGAGATATTGTTAAATTTAGCCTTGAACATATTTACTTCATTCAAAATGTTACTAAGTGTGTGTATGTGACATGCAGTAATGCCATTGAACCAATCTGTGATGATCTTTGAGTCCCCAAAGATGTTTAAATTGTAGCAATGATGCCCCAAAGAGAAATGAAGTAAATGACGGAGGGTGATGAGTACTGCAAAGTTATTTGTTCCCTCTCCTAATCCCAACTTGAGCTTGTAGAAATGTTGTTCATTGAGGTGTAATAAGAAACCTCCCCCACATCCACGTTGATTTGTAGGGCCATCAAAAGATGCCCAAGGGGTACTTTTGTCAATTAATGGTGGGGCATGAGTTCTGCGCTCTCTAGGTGGAGGTGGGTCAGGCAGTTCATGAAATGCAGAGATTATACCCGCTACAGTGTGATGCCAGTATGCTGGTTTATTTTCAAATATGCAGCGATTGCAGGCCAGCCAAGTGTACCAACTAACAACTAGAGGAAGAGACTACAATTTTGATTCCTTATGGCAAGAAAACCAGTCGTCCCAGGTAGTACCAAGGTTGATGCCTGCCCATTGCCCGGTAAAACGAATAGAGAGTGATATATCCTGCCAAAGAGAGTGTATGATGCTGCAATGTAAAAAAAGGTGCTCGGTTGATTCAGATGCACATTTGCAAAATATACACCACGTTGGGACAATAAAGGATCGGTGAAGAAGGTGTTCCCCTCTGGGCATTTTATCTCTGAGAATGCACCAGAAGAATAATCTGATGCGCGACAGTGTAGTGACCTTCCATACGTTTCTCCACCAACTTGTAACCTGTTCAGGTCTTCTGTGATTAATCAAGGAAATATATCCAGACTTTGGAGAGTATCTGCCATTCTCCGCCTAGCTCCATATAAGTTCATCCAGACCTTCCTTAATCCTATTGTGAAATTCAGTGAGCACTATTATGTAATCCTTCCATTCCTAGTGCTAGTGTGGGGGTAGGCCTCGAAGACGAGCAGATTTCCAAGCTTGTGAGAAGATACTTGTATCTTTTGGATCAACAATGTGTGAAATAACCTTGACCTTGAGAGAATGGAGATATTGTATTAGGTCTCTAGAGAGCAGGTTCCTTCCGCCACCTCCAGTCCATGGATCAATGCCAATCCGAGCCCGGGATCTGTCGTTTATTCTCCACATTAGATTGTCTCAAATGTGAGGGAGAGAGTGAAGCAATTCCTTCCATACCGATGAGATGCCTGTCATCGGACACCTAGGTAGACGAACCCAGTCCATGATGTTCTGTGGCCAGATGTATTTATGATAAGTAATGTGGGTCCATAAGTTTTGTCCTATCAGCAGGGTCCATCCCATTTTTGTAGGAGGGCTTGTGCAAATAGAGGGAGATATTTTAATCCCCACCCACCCCACTTCTTTGGTAGTGCGATCTTTTTCCAACTAATCCATGCAAAGATTCTTTTGTCTTGATTCCCATTCCATAGGTATCGATTGCACAGTTGCTGCAGACGGGATAGGATATTCCTGGGGATACATGCTAGAGCCATCCAAAATACAGGTGTAGCTTCCACTACTGAATTGATGAGGACAAGTCTACCCGCCCTAGATAAATATCTGTGACTCCAGATGGACAGTCTCTTCTCCAGCTTAGTCACAAGCTAGACCCAATCAACAACCCTTTGACAACTAGGTCTTAGCCAAAATCCCAGATATTTTAGACTTCTATCCAAGGGGTGTATATTGTAAGGAAAAAGCTAATGGGAAAAATGAGATTCATGGATGGAGGTACCGGCAAAATTGATGGTCGACTTTGATTGATTTGCAAGCATCCTAGAGGAAGACGAGAGAAGGAGCAGAATCTTGGAGAAAGTGAGGGAATCTTGGATGCTTCCATCCAACAGGATAAGGACATCATCTACAAAAAGGAGATGAGTGAGAAAACAATCATCAGATATCTTGAGGCCGCAGAGGTCTCCTGCCCTTTTGGTCGATGCAATGAATCGACTAAGCCCTTCCATGATAATAAGAAAGAGGAGAGGGGAGAGTGGGCATCCTTGTCTAAGCCCTCTTTGAGAATGAAAAAAATGAGATGTCGAGCCGTTTATGAGGACACTGAAGGTAGGAGTGGTGATACATTCCATGATCCAGGTGATGTAATTAAGCAGAAAACCCAAATGGATGAGCAACATCTTAATGTATAGCCAACTAACCTTATCAAAGGCTTTTGACAGGTCAATTATAAGAATGATGCCCTTCAATTGTCTAGTCCATATAGAGTGGATTGCTTCCTGTTCCGATCCAATGGCCTCGTGAATCTATCTCGAATCGAGGAAGACAAATTGTTGGGGGCTGATATGCCAGGACAGGATAGGCCTGAGTCTGTTAGCGTTGGTCTTAGATATAATTTTGTAAAGGCAATTGCATAGGGAAATAGGCCTATAATCATCAAAAGAGGATGGAGAATCAGTCTTTGGGATGAGATCAATGAAGGTCGAGTTGATGGCATGGTATAGTGATCCCAAAGTTCTAGTCTCCTCCACCACTTTCAATAGATCCTATCCCAAGATCTCATAGAAAGCAAGATAGAATTCAATAGTCCAGCGATCCGGCCCAGGACTCTTATCCTTCTTGAACCATTTAAGCATGCCTTCAAGTTCCCCATAGGTGACCGGAGCATAAATCTCTTCAGCTTCTTCTTCATTAACAAATCTTGGAAAATGGCCAGCCACATTGATAATATCAGCAAGATTTGCTCCTAGAGGATTCTTGTATAGATTCCAAAAGTGATTTGTGCCTAGGTGAGAGAGCTTGCTGAAAGAGTCAGCAAATCCTCCCTCAGGTAAAGGAAGTTTCCATATGGTGTTTGATACCTTCCTCCCCTTTCCATAATTTTTATAGAATCTGGTGTTATCATCGCTAGCTTTCAGCCATATGGCTCTACTCCTTAGTCTCAAGGACTCCTCATGCTCCTTTAGGATGTGTGCCTTCTATTTTTCAAATTCTATCAAAAGAGCTTTATCTACTACAGAGTTGAGACCCAGACTTCTTTCATGAAGTAAAGTTCTCAGCTCAGATTCAATATGAGTCAGTTGAGAGTTCTCCCGAATTAACTTCTCTCTAGCCCAGGTTATAGAGAGATGTTTGACCTTGGAAAGGTTATTACAAAAACCTTTCATCAAGGATTCTTCATGATTGATGGGGTTGGCAAACAAGAATCCCATAACTAAACTGATGTATGTGGGGTCCTGCAAATAGACATGGTTGAATTTAAATGAGGCTTTAGGCTTATGATGCAGTCCGAGAATTTCCAGATATATAGGAGAGTGATCCGATAATCCTCCTGTGCCCACCCATTGTTTGTAGTGATGGAGATGCTGTATGAGTGAGCTCTTCATCAAGAATCGATCAAGTCTGTGGGCCAGAGAAGCTTCTCCCACCCTTCTGTTTCTCCAAGTGGGTAGAGGTTTGTGCATGGGGACATCTACAAAAGATGTTTGTTCCAGTAGATTAGTCATGTACCCCGAGATACCATCCACCTGGGCTGAACACCCCCAAGATTCCCTGAAACCCAAGGAAAAGTTTAAGTCCCCGCTGATGATGATGTGATCAGAATCAAGGATCGAGAGATTAAAAAAGAGTTGCCAAAAATGTTCCCTCTGATGGCAGGGCCTATATACATTCATGATCCTCAGCTTCTCCCCGAGCTCCGCTGAGAATATATCTATGCCCATGAAGCCTGAGCCTCCCCAAGAGGCATCCACCCTCATGGATCAAGGGTTGTAACCAACGGCCAGTCCCCCAGATCTCCCTACAGCATCCATAGCCACAAAAGAACATCTTGGGGCCAGAGATTCTAAGGCATGGGTGATGTGATCAGCCATGCCAAGAGTTTCTTGTAGCAAAATAATATCAATCGGTTCTGCCTCAAAAAGTCTCTGCACGGCTAGTTTCTTTGAGGCACTAGCCATGCTTCTGCAATTAAACGACAAACACTTCATGGGGGAAATCCTCTCGAGGTATTCACTGTTCTAAGTACCTCGTCAAGTGTGGATTGACATCCAGAGGCTAATTCTACCCTAGCTCGCTTGATAGCTTTAGAGAGATCAGACTTCCTACCTCGGGATGACAGAGTCACTGAGCTAGGGATAGTAACTCCTAAACCAGATTGACTAACTAGGGTGGTAGTTGTAGGAGTTTTGGATGGGAGGAAATACTGATGAGAAGATTAAAACCTAGAGGGTGATGGCGAGATGGAGGATGAGGAGGGTGATAGAATAGAGGGGGCAGTTGTGGCAATAAGTGGAGGGGTCGACATCATGCAATGTGCCATGGATGTTTGGATAGATGATGCGACAACATATTTGTTATAAACAATAGATAAAGAAGGAGAGATCAGAGAATTACCAGAGACTTTCATGGCCCTAGCAATAGCGCGAGCTCTGGTAATTGTTGGCGATGGCGGCCTGTGCCCTGTCTCCACCGTCTTGTGTGAGGGAGAGATCACTGAGGGGGCAGGTTTCGAGGCAGGAGGATGCGTACCTGCTGGTGAGTTTACTCTCGAGGGGGCAGGTGTCGTCTTTGGGGAATCCTCTGATTTCCTATTGAGCGGGAAATCTTTGAAGAGGTGTCCCACCTTGTGGCAACGTCTGCAGTGAAAAGGAACCCCTTCATAATCCAAGATTAGAACTCTAATATATTTCCCCCACTGAAGCGTAATCTTCTCCTCCAGACCCTCACAAGTGTCCAAATGGACCAGAATGCGAGCTAGGGTTTAGTTTTTTGATTCTACAAAGGTGTGATCATGGTCCAAGTATGTGCCTAGTGGATTTCCAATCTGGATAAATACTTCCTTGCACCAGTAATGTAATGGTAGTCCTGGCAGTCAGACCCGAAGGGGTCCAGCCCTGATTTGTTCTCACTCAGGGTCAAACAAAGGGCTCCACCTCTTGAGCAGTACCAGGGCCATCTCGATATGCCAGTACCTGGCAAGCACGAGTTCAGTGTAGTTTTCCTTCATAAAGTGAAGAGAGAACCATCCTCTAGGCAAGACATGAACCTCTGGCAATTCCTTTAGAATACCTCCCCAAGTCTCCTTGACCCATTGAGTCAGTCTGTTGGCTGAGTACGACCTACCTCGAACATGTCCAACAAGCACCGTGTTAGCCATAATAGCAGCCTCCCCAATAGCAGAAGGTCTCACCAAACTTGATGGTGATATCTTTTGTCATAGCCTTAACGCACTTGGTCTTTATTTTACCTGAGGGAGGTGTAGAAGGATGGTCGACCAGAGGGTTTGGGCAGCCCACCAGGGGGTAAGTTTTGCAGATTTTATCCTCACCACTGGGGTTTCAAAACAACCCGATGGCAAATGGGCTGAAGAAGGGGGGTTTACCACCATAGAGACCGGGGTGTCCGCAGGAGGAATAGAGAAGAAAGTAGAAAAAGGTGGGTGAGGATGGAAAGATGGCGAGGGGGGGTGTTTGCAGATAGAAAGTGCAGGGTGTCCAGTGAGAGGGGGGGGATATCCAAAGCTAGTGAATCAAGTGAGAGTGACCCCGAGGGAGGAGGCACGGAATAGTGCTTAGGGAAATTGACCACAGGTGAGGATAAGGGTGAAGGTAGTGCAGGAACCGAAACTGATGCAGAAACCATCGATGAGAAACTAGGGTTTCCGAAAATAACCCAGTTCAGAAAAGGCTCCTCGGAATAATCAACTTATTCAATCTCCATAGTGTCCCCTATATTCCAACCAAAATGTGACAGCGGAAAATGACGGGAAAGGTAGAAGCAATAAACGATAAGCAACAAAAGACGATGTCGGTACAGGGTTATGCAGGCTGCACTAAATTGCAGTAAAAACCCCCAAGGGTTTTACCCTAATCCTGCAGGAACGGTCATCGCCATCTACTCCAGAAG
Organism: Pinus taeda; assembly: GCA_000404065.3. Classification (NCBI taxonomy): domain Eukaryota; kingdom Viridiplantae; phylum Streptophyta; class Pinopsida; order Pinales; family Pinaceae; genus Pinus; species Pinus taeda. Next base: position 255,703 of record APFE030083245.1, read on the forward strand.
TTTGAATCCTCCAAGTAACAAGCTATAATGAGGAATAGCTCATAATAATATTAGATTATTGTTATATTAT